>AYEL01057977.1:0-55522 GCA_000484575.1 Olivierus martensii
AGTAAACTAGTGAAAATACTTGATGTTACTAAATGTATCTAATATTTAATTCTAGTTCCTAGATATTCATATTGAAAAACTGCTTTCAGAATTTTTTTATTTAATCTATTTTACTAGAATTTATTCTAATAAAGTCAAATATGGAGAGAAACCTTTATTTCAAGAAATGCCCTATAGAATTTAAATAGACTTGAATGATAGTCATATACATGGTGAAAATAAAATTTTAGCACAATCATTTGCATAACATTAGCACATAAATTCAATTCTTTGCAAAATTTTTCCATTTATACCATCCCAGTGCATTTACAAATATTTCAATTGCTCGAGACAGAATATAAACAATGGACATTCAATAGTTCAAATCCCATTTGTTCAAAGTTCATTTTATCTAAAATGGTATGTGCTGCAATCAATTTTGATTGCATCACATATCATTTTAGATTAAATGAAACTGAACAAATGGGATTTGAACTATTGAATGTCACACATAACTCCTGCACTATTAAATTCAATTCTATAAACAACAGAAAAAATAATTTTAATTTTTCTGTTGTTTATAGAATTGAATTTAGTTAATAAAGGAGTTATCCACACATCTGTTTTGAAGTCGATTGTATCAGTTAATAATTTTTTATCATAAAAAGTTGGATATAACTTGTGAGTTTAAATTTTTTTAAATTACTCACATTTCAGCAATTCTTTTCTTAGTAAAAATTAAAATTCTATTTATTTTATTATTATTTAAATTATAAATCATAAATTTATAATTTTAAATTTGATCTATGAACTGTAAAATTCAAACTGCATATTTATAAATCTATGGATTAAACTTTATAAATTGAATAGTAAAAACAAAAAATAAAATTATCATCAAAATTTGTAATTATTTATTAACCATGTTTTTTCAAAATTCCAAAAACTCTTGACAGTTCTAATAAAACAGCAACACCAGTACCAGGATCAGCAGAACCATTAGTCCAAGAATCATGATGTCCTCCAATAATTACATATCTACCTAGAATAAAAATAATTTTAATCTTGTATTATTTTTAAAGTTAAGATTTGAATTTATTATCATTTTGCATATAATGATGCTTTAAATAAATATTAAGTTGAATTTATATATGCACATATACAGGATGACCCATCTAACCATTATTTTTCTCTTTCTTCAGAGCATATATAATTAAATTTGCATAAGATAAATAAAAATATGAGGAAACTCCATTGTAACTTATATCTATTAATTTGTTTTATTTTGACACAAAATTTTATAATATAAAAAATCATATTTTCATATTATATTTCTAAAATAATATTTTAAAATTCAAAATAACTTATACAGGACTGTCCTGGATTTGAATTGTTTGTCCTGCAGCAAAAACTCCCAGAAAATGTTCCAGATTGGACATGTAACCTTTTTAACATTTTCACAATGGCACAAAGTTGTTGTTTCCTTTATTTTATATTATTATTATTATTATTATTATTATTAACTGGCAACAAATGTTTCTAGTTGTATGTGACAAGTATTGAAGATGATAAAAATGATAATATGGAGGTTGTTACAGAATAGCTGATTTAAATTTCAAGTTAAAAAAAAGAATGAATATGCAGTATCTACCATTTCACAGTACATCACTGATCAAGATGGATAGACACATTTAATCACTTTGATATGAACAATGTACCATTCAAGAATATTAAGAAAATACAGGTAGGCCTCGATTAGTGCAAGTTCAAATAATGCAATTTCAATTAGTGCAACTTATAAAATTGATAACGTTTTTCAGTTAGTGCGAGCAAATATTCAATTAATGTGAGTTGTAAGCATAAACCAGTCTTACTAACAAAGCTCCGCCTCCTTTTATGATGTCAATTAACAAATTACCATTAATTTTCGGTTAGTAAAACCGGACAAGGAGCAGTCCAAGAACAGTCACTTGGCTTTAAAGGGGTGAAACATTAGAAAGATGGGCTTTTTGCCTTTAACTGTTTAACATTACTGTACTATTATTTAGCTTTGCTGTCGTATACATACAGTATAGTACAGAATTTTCTCTTTTAAAAAGTATCGAAATGGATAAAAGGAAGAACACTTTTGACGATAAAACAGGAAACGAAAAAAAGAAGAGGTTAGTGATTACGCTAGAGCAAAAAATGGATGTGATTAAGCGACATAAAAGCAGTGCTCCACTTCCGCTTTCGATTTGCTCTTTTGATTTTGATTTGGTGGTTAGTTTGATGATGGTATGAGATGCAATTCCTGGTAAGTTATTAATTTAGATGATGAACAACAATGTAAAATATGAAAATAAATATTTCTTAAACAGTTAATGTTAAGTTAGTATTGTGGTTATTCATCGCGAGGTTAGCTAATGGACGGAATCTCACAAAGCAGGAACCAATTACCATATTTTACATATAGTTAATACTTCGAATAGTGCAAATTCGTGGAACCAATTATTCGCACTAATCGAGGCCTATCTGTGTTTCTAATTTGAAATTTTAATTATTCGCACTAATTGAGGCCTACCTGTACTTTCAATACTCATTTACTGATTGGAATTTGCTTTATGCTTGCCAGGCACCAATGGTCAACAGAAAGTTTTTTTCAGTAGTGAATAAGTTTGAGTTCAGAAAAAACACAATTAAGCACAGAAATGTTGAAAGCAATATTACAAATTAAATGTATTTTTTGAAGATTTATTAAAAATTTCACTCTAAAAAAATACATATATACAGTATAATACAATTATTTATTTATTTATTTATTATTATTATTATTTGTTTTATTGATGGTTGTATTTATATCAGTGGTTCTCAACCTTTTTTCTGTTGAGGAACACATTTTAATATTTTAAAATTTGGCAGCACACCTAAATATTTTAAATAATAATTTAGATTTAACAACAAATTTTTATTAGGAGATTACTATATTTATTCTTATTTATTACATTCAGATTACAGATATACTTGTACACGAAATCATTAAATGGCAGCCCTTATTAAGTTATAGGGTTCATCCATAAACTGTCATGCTATTTTGAACACTTTTTTATCCCCTCCCTCTCCTTCGTCATATTTCGTCACACTACACTTGGCCCTCCTGATCATGATGTAACAAATTGGAAGACACCCTCACCTTCTATTTAAAATTTTTTCTCCGATTTTACGTAAAAAAAATAGAAAATGGGAATAATTAATATTGGCATTTTATTACATATATTTTTTAACTTACAAATAAACTTTAGCAGAAGTGGATACAAATGTCTTAAAATTATATATCATATTTTATTTAAAAAATGTAGCTTCAAATATGATACATTACTATCTTTATTTTTTGAAAAATAAAACATAAACATCATCATAATTTCAAAATAAAACTAAAAATTAAAAATCTAACTACTCTCTTCGGTGTTTAAATAACTATTAAACAAATTCTAAACACACATAAGCAGTCCCAGTATTTTTTTAACATAACCATTTAATCTGAGTAACTTTTTCGGCTTCTACGCCATCATCAGCTCTTACAAAGATATAATCCATTCAATATCACATAATCCATAAAATAATCGTTGTTACATACCTGCACTGTGTATGCTACTTCAAAACTGATATCTTAAGTGACCGTTTTCCTTTAATCACCATGCAAATGTAACCTAAATGGCAGTTCTATATTTGATGAGATTTGCTGGACTAGTTTATTCGGAAAACAGAAAAGAATTTCCTATATGCAAAATTGTGTTCCACCAAATCTCATAGACCCGTTAATTATATTCTGTATACTTAAAAGTCTTCCTTTCGTTTTAGTACTGTCAGTGACGCGTGAGCTACAATAAGTTTCGTTTTCTTTGTTTGATTTGTTTTGGTTTATGATAGAGCAAGGCTGTCCAACCCGTGGTCCAGAGCTATAATGAATGCGGCCCACTTTCTTAAAATATTGAGATTTTTATGCACTTATTTTTTTTTAACTTTTTGAAATTCGTGCGGCATTGTAATACTTTTTAATAAAAAGTGTTACAATGCTGCATCATCATCAAATATCCCACTAATAAAGAAAAAGAAATTTGTTTTATTTTTGTAGTAAAAATAATCAATTTAACAAAGTTTTTATTATTTAAATACTTATCTACATTTCTTATTTCCATTTTCTAAAATATTTCTTATTTCAGTGATTAAAATCTCTCGATCTGTTTAATGATTTAAAAAAAATTCTGAACGAATAGAAGTTAAAGATTATTATGCTGAGATTTTTGCTTATTTATCATGATGGATATCATATATAGCACATTATTTACTAACTTTTTTGCTCAACAACTATTGTTAGAATTAGTATATTTTATGTGCGGCCCGAGACACGATTTTTTTCTTTGAATTCGGCTCAAGAAAGCCAAAAGGTTGACACCCCTGTGATAGTGATAAATGAAATTGTTACATCATCGACATATAAAAGATTTTTATAAATTTTTAGGATTTAATTTTTGATCATAGTGATGTAAAATTATTGTATTTAACAATTTGTATATCATGACGTCACAATTTGCATGACTCCCTCCCTCCCTAACGTCATTTTTCATTACAAATCTCCTACACCCTCCCTCCTCTAACAGCGTGATGTAGTTTATGGACGGACCCATAGCACCACCTGCCGAATTTGTCTTTTTAGAGAAACTATAATTTTAATTTAATTTTTATTCCTTAATTTTTAAATTATGAATAATGAAAAAATTTTCTGTCACAAAAATTAGAGGGTTAGATTTTTCTAACATTATCCTATTTATAGGAATTGATAGTGGTTTGACTGCAAAAGGGATATCCAGCCAATCCCATTTCACTAATATATATGATTCATACAATTACATACATGTAATTCATTCTTAATTTTTCACAGCACACCGTCAAAGATTTGGTGGCACACTAATGTGTCACGGCATAATGGTTGAGAACCACTGATCTATATAGTCATTTTTGATATTTTTTGTATTGAGACCATTATTTTCTGTGTTAATTTTTTGTTATGAAAAAAAGAGTGTTTTTAATTTTTTTTATTAATTTATTGGAAGTATGTGCTTTTTGTAATTTTTATATTAAGAAATACAGATCCAGGACATTTTAATGACTCTCAATTAAATAAACTAAGAAAATGATGTCTTCACGAACATGTAAAGCGCTGTTTTTAATTTTTATTTTGACCACATTCCAACATAAAAACCTCTGGTCACTTTAGATACACAGCTAGGCCTTTAACTTATGATTTGTACTTAAACAGTAATGTAATCAGTAAATTCTGTGATTAGTCAATGAAGTTCCATGGATCCCTGATCCAATGGAGTGCTATATGGAAGGCATTCTTTTTTGTGTCTGGTTCTTGTAGTTTTGTGCTTTGTTTATTAAAATAATATACATGTCCAAATAAACATTAGTAATGAGAAATCCATAAGTTTTGGGCATTTACAACTTGACTGTTCTGACTTTCAATGACAGGATTTTGAAACTGAACTGTTTTGTAAGTTGGAACTACTTGTATTTATAATTATAACTATTTAGGCATTACATTTTGTAATTTTAAATAAATTACACCCAGACCCCACTTTGAGTTCTTTTGGTTTGCATTTTTTGTTTTTTGAAGTTTTGCTATAAAATAAAACATTTTGCTTTGAATTGTAAAATTCCTTATTTTCTCATTCCAGGAAATGTTTTTCCTTTGCTAATAGAGTGCCTCTCATTACATAGCTCAATTATTGCTTCCAATATATTTGTACACATGTACTTCTGGTGAGGCAATACATACAAAATCCATTTATCTTGATATTTGCTATTTTCAGAAAATTGTTAAAATTGTATTCCTGACATTTTCTTGTTGCTGTTGTACAACCAAATATGGCACAATATAAACATAATGAAAATTTTATAAATAAAATTATATTAAAATTATTTTTTATCTAACCACATAGTTTTATATATCAAATTTACAGTGCTGTTATTTCACTCTGTTTTACATCAATATGGTAGCTAGTAAGAGATGTGTATTGTTACATTTTTTATTCTTTATACCATGGTGCAAACTCTAATAGCAGTGCACTGCATTGTTCAGTTTCTATTCCAAGTATAAAGTAGGTATATTGCAGATGTTTCTCACAATTTCCTGTTTGCTGAAAATAGTAGTCTTTCATATTTCAATGGTTTCTTATGGAAATTATTATTTAAGTTTGTGTTGTTCAGTCTGCATTGCATTTTTGAAGAATGCATCTCTGCAGAGTGGAGTCTGATGTATATAATTTTGTTCCTCTTAAGAATTAGAATTTATCAACAAATTTTTTAAAATTTGTTGATAGAAAACATTTATAAAGAATTTATCTATTGCCCACATCAATTAATTTTATTTTTTAGCATTAAAGAAGCACATGATTAATTTTCATGCTAGAAATTTTAATGTTGACAAAAGTATTACTGACCATGGTTTGTGTGGTTATATATATATAATTTTTTTCCTTTGGTCTCTATTTGCTCCATTGTTTTTTGATTGAGAAAAATCTCTAGTCTTTACTTTTTTAGGAAAGAAACTACTAGCACCCTTGGTAATTTTAATTTAATCTGATTTTGTTATAATTGTCAACTAAATTGGCTATTAGGAAATGTTATAACTTTCTACACAGAAGCCCTAGGATCTAATCAGCCCATCCTTTGGAAATATTTGATCTGAACCTAAACTCTCAATTGCCATCCTCAACAATATTTCTACTTTTGTGAGAAACCTATGGTTAGGACCTCAGTTCCCAATTTAATATTCAACAGATTGAGTAATAGGGTCATCAAATCTGGTGACCAAGCTGCCATAAGTATTCATATCACTTGATGTTCATCTTTGCCAGTCGTAAACAGGTTTATATACTAATAAATGTTTAAAATTCCTGAAAAATTTTTTAAATTTTCTAAAATTTGAAAATGAAGTCATGTTCATATAAACCAAAATTTGTAATTAGAATATTTATATTTATGCATAATTTCTTCCCACTTCTTATTCAATATAAATAATTCAGCTCAATTATTAAAAGTGTTCAGATCAGACAACTAATGTTCTCAGACAAGCAGATGTAGAATTACAAAATCCTAGAAGATGGATATGTTACTGGACTAATTACATTTTAACTGGTTTCGAAATTATTCAAGTTTCAAAAACTGTTCACGGAATGACGGTAAAATATAAATCGAGTTCATTAATATTTAATAAAATAAATATAATTAATTCCAAGACTGTATTTATTTATTTATTAGGGCGATTCTGGCAGTCCATTAATATATACAGATGATAGAAGAAGAAGAATTCAAATTGGTGTCTTTTGTAGTACTCAAAGTGAGTTTGAAAAACCAGACGTTTACATGTCGACAAGTGTTTACTACAATTTCATAAAACGAAACAGCAAAGGAAAATTAACATTTATTGACTAATTGAATTATGTATATTCAGTTTGATAAAAAATAAAATATTTGAATGTTATAATGTATAAGAATTTCTAGGCTATATTATAAAGAATCAGCATTTCTTTCAATAAATAAGAATAATTCAGTTTGTTTATTAGTTTGATTAGTTGTTTGCGTTACTCACAGAACAAGTTGAATATACGTAGAAAATATAATAACGTTTATGATTGTAGTATAATAAATAATATTGGATATTATTTATAAAATTTTTATTGTTATTACTAAGTTAGTTTTAGATAAATCGAATATGTCACATGCGATATACTTTTAGACTCCACACGCGCTGGACAACGACCATGATATGATAAACAAGAGGGTTGGAGAAAGAGGGTTGGAGAAACGAGCCGACTCAACAACCTCTTCTGTAAAAAGTTAAGTCAATCTGGGCAGACTTATTCTTAAAATTTTTAAATATTTATATTCAATTGTTAGCGTGCAACGAGCCGACTCAATAACCTCTTCTGTAAAAACTTAAGTCAATCTGGGCAGACTTATTCTTAAAATTTTTAAATATTTATATTCAATTGTTAGTGTCATGCGACCCCAAAATTTTCACGTTACTATCGCGTAATTTCGCGTTTAAAAAGATTTCTTTAGACCGTCCAATTTGAGGTCAAGTTGGTGAGGTGAAGTCAAATTTGTATTTAATTGTTTTGTGCAGTCATATCCGAGACTTTTGTCAGAGTGTACTGTCTACCATTCAAAGCAGTCCTGCCAAAATAAATTATTTTATATATTGCATGGTGTGTAATGTATCGAATTTTGAATTTATTGTTTGCCTTTTTTAAAATAAATGTTTAATGCTTTATATGGCGTTTCTTTTATTAAACCAAAGTGATGCACTTTGTTAAGTGGGGCCCTAACCATACAGTTGTCACGGGTCCGAAATTTCTCTCGGCGGCCCTGTGTCTGCTGTTGTAGGATGGATTCTTTCACGAACGTAGGCTACATTCAACAATATAGTAAATTGACTGTCTTGGTGGCCAGACGTATCCCATTTATTTTAGCAAGTATGACGGGCAGATCCTAATAATTAATAAATAGATGTGGAACGTAGTATGGAGTACTAAACCGTTTTATTATTATTAATTTTTATAAATACATATTTTCGATAATTTCGAATAAAGTGTGCAAAATACTCCAAATTTCGCATTTCCTTAATCGTTTAATGTTTCATGGAAGGAGAAAAATAGATTTAAAAGCCATCGAGGGTTAATTGTTAAAAAAACAATAATATATGTATTTTATTCTAAAAAACTGTTGTTATGAAAAAATTACAAACAAAAATGGAGAGATTAAAATTTTATTTTATGACAAAGGTTATAATTAAACAATATGCAAGAGAATAATCACACTATTAATACTAAATAATAGCCAATAATCCTAGCATTACTAAATTAATATTATTTTAAATTTAATAAGGCTAGGGTTATTGACTGTTATTTGATATTAATTGTATGAACTTTAAACTTTAATAGCACTTTTTATATATATTTTACTGAAAACAATTACTTTATTAAGTTTCTGTCTCACAGATACTGATCTTGCTATAGTTTTAGAAATTGAATTTTTCTTCATTACATGCTGAACTATAAGAAGTCTGTGTGACTTTTCTACATATTTTATTATTTCAATTACTCCATCTGATGCAAAGACAATGCATGCCATATTTACATAATTAATAAAGTACCTGTTGGATATATAAATGTGATCACTCAAATGGGGATTTTACAAGAATGTTACAACACTTATCACATGTAAGATTCCTCCTTGGATTCCTCATTAATTTCTCAATCACATATTCTGCAATATAAATCAGATTCTTCACCTTTTGTCTTAATGCTACTAATATAGATGATCGCGCCTCACTACTTTCATTTGAGTTATTATATATTCACATGTCAATAGCTTGAGATATTTCATTCTATAAGAATAAAAAAAAGCCAAAGTATTAAAACATTTCATATTATCAATGTATTTCATCTAGTCTCTACCCATTCTTACATCCATACGCTATAAAATATAACGCAATAAAACAGAAATAATACACTACAAATAGCAAGAATTGCTATATTATGCGAACAGCCCAAGTCTCGTGGCCTGTCCTGTAAAATGGCTGCCAGTGGCTTCATTTTTTTGGCATATGCATCGATGGTTAACAATGACAATGAGTGTACTGTGTGCATTTACGTTTTATTAAGCTATTTTATCGATTCTGCTGGATGATTGAGATACATATAGTAATTATAATGAGATTATTATGCTGAAGCATTAGTTATTGTTTGATCTATCAGGAATCTGTGATCAAAACGCTAGCAGACTCCTTCAATGCTCCTACCTTATAGTTAAACATTACAAAATCATAATTAGATTTAAATTAATAAAAAATAAAATAAATATAAGCATCTAATATTTTATTTTTTCGTTCTGTTTAAGTTCTTTGAAACGGGACATTATAAAACCACGCCTTACGGTTTCACTATATTGGAAAGTGGAATCATCTAAAAAGTGAAGTTTCTGATTTAATATAATGGAAACAAGTTTGTGACTTTTGATTTAGAAATCTATTCCAAGGGATCTATATGAGTAATAAAATATCTTTTGTAGTATAATTTATTGTTAGAAGTTTCTGATTTAATATAATGGAAACAAGTTTGTGACTTCTGTTTTAAAAAAATCTATTCCAAGGGATCTATATGAGTAATAAAATATCTTTTGTAGTATAATTTATTGTTTCAATTCATAATTTAATTGTCATTGTAAATAGGAAATTGCTTAAGATAATAATTTTAACTTTTCATAAAATGTTATTAATATCGACAAAAAAAACTGTTAAACATTAATAAAAATTCATTTGAACTGGTTATTTTTATATCCCTGATAGTTTGTACCACAAAGGAAAACAAATTTAACATTTGATATTTATTAAAAATTGCTATAAAAGGACACAGTGATTTATATGTTTGAGTTATTTATGCTAAAAATAGTATGGAACTATTCATGAGGTAAATTTAATACTCTATCAAAAATATTTATATATATATATTTTTTATATTTAAAAGTTAATCTAAAAGATTTTTTTAACTCAATTATTTTTACTTTTTATTAAATATAGTAAAAACAGTACTATATACTTCCATTATAATGACTTGTGAAATGTTTTCTAACCACAGGAAAAAATGAAATTTTTTAACAGTAGCATTTTAATGTGCCTAATTACAAAATACCAGATTAAAACTATTGGATTATAAAGTATCAAATTATAAAAAATGTTAGATTATATGGATTAAACTGCAGATCAAAATTTTTGAACTGAATTGGGTTTTATTTTGAAGCCTGAATTGAGTCAAATTTAAAAATGTAAAATGTTCAAGTTTCAAACAATTTGTACATCTCTAGTTTTTATATTTAAATGCTTTATTATAATGTGTTTTCTCAATTCTGAGATGTTATTTATTGTAAGACACATTATAGATATTGTGAAAAATCTCTCATGAAACTGCTCTTATCGGTAAATAATCATTAACACATTAAAGCACTATAAAACTTTTTTGGACTGCTTCATAGTGCTTTAATGTGTTAATAATTATAGATATTGGTTTAATTGTCTAATTCAGAGTTTTCCAAACTGTGTCTGCCCCCTTTTTTCATAAAAAAAAATATGCCCCCTCATTTTCACAATACTTTAATTTTATAAATACTTTTTACTAATAATTTGATATTACAATCAAACCCCGATAAGACACCCTCCGTTAAGCCGCCACCCTCACTGATCGCCAAGAAATTTGGCGGAATGGCTCTTCCCTATGTTAATGGAATAGGCAAACCCTGATAAGATTCTGTCTGTCAGTAGAAATGTATAAACAAATTTTCTTCTTGGTATTGTATTTGTCCTTGTTAATCTGCCAGCACATACCAAAGTTCATCAGTGTATATACAGTATTGAAAGTTTTCTGGACAGTTTTTTAGAAATGTATCCAGTGGGTGGGAGAGATGGAGTTAACAGTTAATCATGTGTCTCTTTAAGCCTGGTTCACACATAAGTTGTAGAAAATTTTAGATCATAAGAACCAGATCGTTTTCATCATTTATTGTGTACTGAGCAAATAAGGATACTGTATAGTAAGCTATGTACATTGTGTTTTATAGAGAACTCGATGTCTCTGAGTTCCCTGTAAAAAAAAATGTACACCAGGATCAGAACAGCAGAAGGATATATTTTTTATATAGTACTGTAGTTATAATATATTGTAAAGTATACAGTTT
Organism: Olivierus martensii; assembly: GCA_000484575.1. NCBI lineage: Eukaryota > Metazoa > Arthropoda > Arachnida > Scorpiones > Buthidae > Olivierus > Olivierus martensii. The sequence goes on from AYEL01057977.1 coordinate 11,755, forward strand.
TTTAGAAATGTTAAATTTGGATGTTAAATATAATTGTATTGTATTTTATTAAATTTAATAAATTCAAAGTTCATTTTCATTTCTATACTACATGTTTTTGATAAACTGCCAACCCCGATTAGCCGCCAAAATTGTTCTCAAATGGATGGTGATGTCTTATCGAAGTTTGACTGTACAAAACAAACCATATTTTCTGTAAATAAAGTTCTTAGACATAAAAAATATTATTATTTTGTAATTTTTAATACAATTAAACAAATCTTACAAAAAAAAAAGAAAATAGAATACATGTTTCATATAACATAATATTTAATTAATGCAATGGTGGACTTGATTTTCAATACAATTCTCTTTCAAATCGAGAATCATTGAAGATATTGCTATTTGCAATTCTTTTTCAATCATTAAACAAGATCAATATTTTGTCTGTAAAACAGCTACAGCAGAAAGTTTCTGGATACTTGGATATATGCATTGTATTTATAATCATTTTGCTGATTGAATGTTTTTGACACCAATTTGAAATCATTTTTTGTTTCAAAAATGATGTTTTTGTTAATTCTTGTGCCCCAGGATTTTGGAAAAAACTGGCCTAATTTTTTCCTTTCTTTTATTTTACATAATTGAAAAGTAAGGAGAGTTAATTAAGATAATTTTATTACAAATTAAAATATTCATATTTATGCAAAATAAAAATTTAGCTTAAACTCAATTATAAACATTAAAATAATTAGGAGGCACTTTAGATTTGAACTTCTGAAATAAAAAAATCATATAGACTAGATTAAATAATGCTATTATGTATTATTTACAGATGCTCCTCTACTTAAAATGGGATTATGTTTTGATAATCCCTATACTATACGATTTAAGTACACTACTTTTCACTAATTCTATATCTTTACAGCACTTGTAGCCAGGAATATTATAAGATTATAAATTATGCTTAAATTGTATATTAAACACTTTTATTCAATTAATCCAAAGCTTTTTTGGCATAATCATAGCCCTCTTCAGTGATACAAATTGTAATTGAATACAAAAAATAGAATATAGAATGTAAGAAACAATTTAAATTAACAAATTAAAATTCATTACTATGGTACTGAAATAATTACAAATTAAAGTCTAAAATTCATAAAACCACACATTAACTCACAAATACGCTGACATAATATGTGATTTTATGGATTTTAAACTTTAATTTGTAATTATTTTTTTACTATAGTAATGAATTTTAATTTGTTAATTTAAATTATTTCTTGCGTTCTATATTCAGTTAAAGTTTGTTCCGCTGAAGAGGCTCTGATTATGCTGAAAGTGCTTTGGGCAAGTGCTTTCAGCGTATCATAGTCTCTTCAGATACACAAATCTGTAATGTGATTTTCATTAATGATGCAATAAAATTGATAAATATTAATAATTTTAATAAATTGTGATATTTTTATTTTTAAAAATATCTGTTGGAAATTTTCAGATTATGGTCCTTATATTATCCTTTCTGATTATATAAAAAATTTTTCTTATTTTGATAAATTTGGCTCGGTAAATGAATTTAATTTTGTATATAAGGTATTTATTTCCCAGCTTCTGAAATAAAAACTAATTATGTGATATTCTTTATCCAAAGTTCATCTTGTTTATGGTTATAATTTATGAAGTGCCTAGTTGCAGTCTTTTACTGTATTGTTTGAGTTTCCATGTATTATAAAAAACTATTCTAAATTGTGATTGACATTTTTTAAAACTATTTCAAAAAAATAACTTATGTTTATATGACAAATTTTGAGGCTAAAGAGGACAAATTTCTTACCAAAAGTTTTTTGAAAATAAAATATTTTTCCTCTAAGTGCTGTTATTGATGTTACTTTTCTGAAAAGAACAAAGAGATATGGCTATTGTTGACTATTTTGTTTAAATAAATTAATGCAATCATATTTCCCGTGACACTACAAATAAGCAGTTTCTAAATAATCTGCAATATAAAATTTCTAATATTTATTACATATTACAATATAGCACAGATGCATTATTTTGTATAAAAATATAAAAATAATGTGATGTATTACTTTTTGCTTAGAGTAATACATCACATTTTTTTGGAAACTATTTCAAATGAACAAAATTTACTTACAATATAAATTAATGTTTTCTGTACACACTATTTTTCTACATAATCCCCATCAAGTAGTACAACCTGATGTTAATGTGAAATAAATGCATTCATGCTCTTCCTGTATCAGCTCTTGTCCTGATGACATAACCATGTTTTCACTGCATTAATCATATACCCTTGTCATCTTCAAACTTTATCCCTCGGAGTGCATCTTTAAGTGGCTCAAAAAAATGAAAATTAGAGGGAGATCGGGAGTATAGGGGAATGGGAAGAGCATAGTCCAATTCAATTTGGTGATTGCTTCCTGAATATTCAGACTTTTGTATAAGTGTACATTTTTGTTCTGGAACAACATTTCTGCTGGCTTCTTGTGATGCCAAATATTAGTGGAAATGCCAATTGAGTTTTACAGTCTAGATGTATGCATCTGAATTGATAAGTCTCACCTCTTGACATCACATCCATCAATGCCCCAAAAGATGATGATGATGACTTTTCTGACTGAAGGAGTTGTTTTGAATTTCTTTTGTCATAGTGATTGCAGATGATGCCATTCCATTGACTGTCTCTTTGTCTCCAGCTCAAAATGGTACATCCACATTTTGTCATTTGTAACAATTTGGAGCAAAAAAACATTCCTTCTGTCTCAAAATGCTTCAAGAAATCAAAGTTGTTTTCCTCCAAATTCTGTATTCAATTGTGGACTCCAAGGAACCCATCTTGCACAAACCTGTGAATATCCAATAGCTTCAAGAATTGAATAGATACTTCTTTTGTTGTTTGAAAGCTATAGAGCCAATTCTTGATTTGTGATGTTCCAATCCAGATGAATAATGGCATCAAGTGTAATTCAACATGAGCTGGTGGCTATAATAAGATACCTAGGGCACAGCCAATCTTGTAGGTCCATTGTTCCAGTTTCTGACACATTCTCTGATAGCCTAGCAACTCACTGTACTTGCAAACTTCCATATACACAAATGTTTATGAATGTTCACAACAATACAATAGTCCAAACAGCACTTCAAGCAAGGAACAAAAAAGAGTTTAATCTCGTATAATGTTTTCGGACTTTATTATTAGATTAAACTGTTTTTTGTTCCTTGCTTGAAGTGCTGTTTGGACTATTGTATTAGTTTAAAGCAAATGGTGTTTTCTATAGTTAAATGTTCACAACAATTTCCATTTTCATAATGAAGAATTCAATAATGACACATTGTAACATGAGTTATTTACAGATGCCATTTTTATGGATTACTACACCCGCACTATCTATGAGCATATCACACAAATCTGCATAGACATGCAGGATGCAGAATTTCACTTTTATATCTTTAATGTTGGCTGTGAAAAAAAAATGTGGCACATTACCCTTTTGAGCAATCTTTGTATATTAGATTTATATAAAACAATTTTTTTTTTTGCCCAGATGCTGTTGTAATATACTAAAGTGTACAATATGTTGCATGCAGTGTGTCACTTGCTGTCTGCTGTAAGATGTAATATAAGATAAAAATGCATAAATTTATTTGGTTTAGAATGCTGCTGTTCTGACTTAAATGGAATGTTGTTATAGATTGCATATATGCATCAATGTATTTTGATATTTAGTGATCCTGTGCCAGTTTATTGCAAGTAAATGTGAGGTGGCATTCAATACAATAGTGAAAAGTGAAGAAAATATGGTAACTCCAATTACCATTATTTGAGCATGCTTGCTTTGAGTGTAAAGTTGAAACAAATGCTACAAAAGCAGCCTGAAAAATATGCACAGTATTTGAAAAGGATACATTGACTGCACGAACAGCCCAAAACAAACTGAAAAATTTTCATCAAGGATGAATCATTTGGATAATGCAACCTGTGAAAGATGTGAGACCATCATTGATGATGATGAAGTTTGGATTGCTATGAGTCAGATTCAAATCAAGCATCTTGGAAACTTGCAAAAAGAGTCAATATGAATGAACAAAAATAACAGACTTTTAGACAGGAATAAGAAAATTATAAACTTTAATGAAAAGTTCTTTCGGTATACAATTGCATCAGTTCCAATTCTATAATTCAAAAATTATTCATTTTAAAAACATATATATATAAGAACGCATAGTAAACAATAGAATAACAATAGTATAATGATTTTAAATACCATAATTTTTTTAATTTCTTAATAAACATAATTATCAGTGTTAAAAATAAATATATAATGAATTTATAAAATTATAATATTAAATTAATAGAGTCCTTTACATAGACACCATCTCCATGCTTTGTCATTAGGGTCGAGTTTATTAATTGACATAACTGCAGTTCTTCTTTTATCTAAAATATGTAATGTTTCTCTAGTTTTTCCTTTTATCGGATCTTCTTCGATGTGTTTATCGAAGAAAATCTGACGAACACATCAAAACGATAAAACATGTATAAGAACGTGTAATAAATGTTGACTGTGCATTAATATGCATTCTTATGCATGTTTTCAAAATGAATAATTTTTGAATTATAGAATTAAAACTGATGAGGGTGTATATGGAAAGTGCTTTTCATTAAAGTTTATTCATTTAGGTTTATAATTTTTTTATTTCTGTCTAAAAGGCTGTTATTTTCATTTATTCATTAGAAGACAATGGTACTTCAAAGATTTGAGTCAATATGAGTGATAAAGCTATGTTTGCATTTGCATTGACTAGGAAAAGTACAGAAACTGAGCAAATTAGTTCTACATAATCTCATAGCCAATAACAAATCCTAAAGGTTATTAATTTTCCCCACTTCTTCCATGGCACTATGAGCCATTTTTTGGATTTATTTTGGTTGGCATATGATGAAAAATGGCTTTTGTATACTAACACTAAAGCTATGATCATACTGTTCAATTTTTCGTTGTGCATGTGGCTGCAACAGTGATGGCTCTTCTAACAAACTGGTAAAAATCTCCAAATAGCGTGCAACTTCAACTGTGCTTGAAAACAAGACTGATTTCCTAGCAATGGTTGCAAGCTCGCAACCAATGAAAAGCGAGAAAATTTTTGATGCATCAAGATGGATGGATGTTTTTATCATGCTCTGATTGGCTGATTATCCATTGCATCGCAAGCTACGTTTCTCAGTGTCACCACTATTTAGTGATTGAAACTCGTTGCTGTTGCAGTCACACGTGTGCAGCAAAAAATTGCAGTGTGCCCACAGCTTAGTGCAAGTGCACACGGGCGGTTTTTCGACTGGTTAGCCGCGACAGTTTTTAAACCGTTTTTATTTATCACATAGATTACAGTCTGCATGGGTACACGGGCAGTCGTTTTCCCGCGGCGGTTTTAAAAACACAACATGCTCTATTTGTAGGTGGCGCGGTTGCCACCTTGAAAAATAGAACCTGTAGGAACGAGTTTAAATGTGCACGCGAGCGGTTAAACATCTGCGGTCTGTTGCTTCGTTTCTTTATTTCTAAAATAATAAAATGGCGGACTATTTTGATAGCGAGAAATTAATTATAGAAGTAGAAAAAAGACCTGCTCTATTTAATATGAAATTACCAGAATATAGTGATAAAAATTTAAAAGAAAAATTTTGGAATGAAGTTTGTGAGTGTTATATCGGAATGAGTTCTGTTGAAAAGGAAGAAAGAAGAGAATCCACAATCTACTTCTATGCTTTTTCCTTCTTCGCAATAATAATGCACATACTATAGCCTTCTCGACAAAATCCATTTTGATTGTGAAAAGGTGACAGCAGAATAGCCGCTCGTGTGCACACTGCAAATTGTAAGTGGTCAAGCAGCCGTTGGTGGTGAAATAACAGCTCGGTCGAAAAACCGCCCGTGTGCACTTGCACTTAAATAATCATATCATTGTTTATCATTCACCAAATCTGTGCTGCAGGCATCAAAGCCCTCAATTCATTAACAGAAAAGATTATGCTATGTATCTAGTAGAATACAGCTGATGCCATTCATTATAAGCTTCTATCCTCTAATCATGTAATCATAGAGATATTACTCAGCACAACTGTAGTGAGTTCATGATGCACTGCTTGATACACTTATATTGATTCAATCCAAAGATACGCTGTTTCTTCAAGATGATGTAAGGCCTTGCAGGATGAATGACCCAAAAAATAATCCTCAGCTTTTCATGAGAAATTCTCTCCCACCCTTCATATTCCCTGGATCACTTGCCATCTGATTATTGCCTTTTTTTGTGATGCTTATTTTCCAGAAAAAATAGTTTTTGTTTTTATGAATGCTTAAATTGTATCTAAAACCTACTTGAACTTATTTGATCACCTGTATTTCCAACCAAGTTTAAGAGAATCTCTCCTAGTTATGATCAATTAGCAAATATCAGTTATTATTATGTACTTATCTGGGATCAGATTTACATTTCTAATGATTGTTGTGTGTTAGATGCAATTCTTATTTCATTAATTGTGGCAATATTTCTTTTATGTATTTTATTTTGATTTCACTTTTCTATTTTTTTAATTTGAATATCTTGTAATGCTTCTTAGAATAATGGTTACTACTGGAAAAATCTCATTTCCAATAAACATAATTTGTTTCTTCATATTAGACAATGAAAAAGTTTGCTTTAACATCAATCGTAAAATTCATTGTAATTTCAAAGACATTAAAAAATAAGGAAAAAATTATTTTAAATTGAACTATGCAACTATTAATATTTGTTTCACTTAAAAAAAATGAATGAATTATGATGAAAAATAAAAACAATATACTGCCAACCATTTCAGATACTACCTTTTGTTTCCAAATGATGGAAATTTTAAGTAAGATATCAGTATGTTATAGTAGGAATGGACCATAATTGTATTTGTATGTTATAACATACAAATACAATTATGTTATCAAAAATTCATTAGTAAGCATAGGTTAAGTGGGTATTATTGTATAGATAAGAACTTTTTTATAGTACTGTTTAAAAGTCATTATTTCTCTTTAAGAAAAGTTAATTCTTTCCACAGATTCTTTAGTGGAAATTTCACTGTTTTATTACCTGATGCATTCTGTAAAATACTTAATGCATCAGATATATCTATTTTATTAATTATAAAATCCAATTTTAAATTATGATTTGAATTTATAAAATTAAAAATTAAAAAAATAATTTAATCGACATTGATTTTAAATTTTTACATCTTATTCTATAGATATTGAACCAAGTTGTACTTTGGGATAAAATTATTCAACGAGGAGAAAATGCTGTTTTGGATTATAAGAAATTAAATACAAAATATTATTTTTGGGATGACGGAAATGGTTTAAGGTAAAATGATTGTCATAAAAGTATTTATTAGGTTTTAAATTTAATGTTTGTTTTTGAATGTTGTTTTTAAAACTGTTAAATTTTAATTCCAGAGGGAATAAAAATGTAACTCTGACATTATCTTGGAATATTATTCCCAATGCTGGTAGTCTTCCAAATATAGTAGGAACAGGAAGTCATAGTTATAGTTTCCCTGTGGAATATACTACATCTCGTCTTTAAAGAATAAGCATCCATCCTTCATTATCCAGGATTATTGAAAAGTTCATATGGAAAATTATTTGAAAATTTGTTATCTTCACTTTTTTTAACAATTTGTTTCATTAAAATTATATCATTATCAAAAATTACAAATATTCCACCATACATTTTTATAATATTTATTGGAAATTGAAAAATTTCATATATAAATAAGAATATAAATTATATTTATATACAGTATTTCAGGCTGTATTGTTATAATGTTATAATTAAAATATTTATATGCTCAGAATAAACATCTTACTTTGGAAGTACATCTGTAGTTATATTGTTTTAAAAATCATTACTTTTATCTTATTAAGCTGAAAAACACCTAAATTAAAAAATAGCCATATGTATGAAAAAATTTTAATAAAGATGACAATAATTTTCACTTGTAAAGTTTATTAAAATGAAATGTTATATATATATATTTTACTGTGTGAGGTTTTTTAATAAATTAAAAATTAAAAAAATAATAAACAAGCACTTAGGCAGGGACAAAATAAACAAAAGAAACAATGTTAAATAGTAGTAGCACTTTCGATATTTTTATTCAAAATCCTCATCAGCTACTTAAAGAAAAGAACACCAAAATACATTCTATTTTGTATGTTATTTTTATATCTTCTCTAGGCAGCGTATTTGTGCATATTTTTGTTTTTAAAAATTAAGTTGGGATACAAAACCAGAATTCAGCATATAAAAGAATTCCAGGATAACTGAATATATTGTCTTTAACCATTATAGATAATTAATGGTTAAATTGTATTGTTTATTCGTCAATAATAGATGTAGTGTTTGCATTTCAGTTTATTTATCTAAAATATATATATTGATATAATAATCTATGATATTGTATAAAATATTAATTCTGTTTTAGATACGTTATTTATAATTATTTTTACTTTATAAAATATAATAGATTATAAAAAACCATTTTAATTTTTCAGCAATTTATGTTGATAACTTAGATCAAAATTAGAACAAATGAAAAATCAAATTTTTCACTATGCTTTTTCATTGTGTATACAATAATCACGGTTATGATTTATTTTGATTATATCATTAAGCATAATGTATAGGGATCCCCTGATTTACATTATCTAGTGCAGGGATGGGCAAACAGCGGGCCGCATGCGGCCCTCGTAGTTAATAGCCATAATGCCAAAAATTTTATCGATAAATAAAATAAATGAAAAAATATGAAATTTGTTCCATATCTCAGCAATACAGTTTATGTAATTTCTAGAATAGTAATAATTAATAATTCATATGGTAAACTGTACATGTCATATTTCCAAAGATTTTAAAATGCATATTTCTTACAAAAATAGATTTGATAATTGTTAAATAGAATAAACCTCATTGCATAAGAAATCGGTTGCAAAGTACGTTCAAATAAAATCGTTTTGTCGCTCAATCAATTCAATACCTTTCATAATTTTACGGTGTTTGTATTTAATATTTGTGCAATTTCTTAAACAACGTTGTTTTTAATTATTGTTTCAAATTTAAAATGATTAAATTATAATTTTAATATATAATTTAAATGAATTTCGACCTTGTCGAGGTTCTCTGAAAGTGAAAAAGGGTCCGAAAAAGTGAAACAGCGTTTCACTTTTTCGGACTGCCGGCATTATTCAGACCGATGATTCATATAACGGCCAATGAAAATCTACAAAGAAAATTGGCTTAATTTTAATTTAACACCCTTTTATATCATCTTAACAAATGCACCCCCTTATAAAAAATTTTGGATATTTCTATATTGGCTATATAATTTTCTAAGAGAATTATATCATCTCAGTTATTAGATGAAGGCAGGATTTTGGGAGATTTTTTTTGCTATTTTGTTTTACACTCCTTTCCAATGAGATAAATTACTAAGGCAGGATTACTTCCAACCACTGACTACACCCCCGTGAAAGGGGACCGGATTGTGAAGTCTAGTGAAAAATTTTTTGGGGGGGCGCTGGGCCTGGCCCGGTACCCTCAGAAAATTTTTCGTTAGATGCTGGACTTGGGATGCGGCCCTAGGCCACATCCCTGGTGCGGCATCTAATGAATACATTGATACGATATGGCGCCTTCTCCCAAAAGTTTGCCCACCCCTAGTCTAGTGTTACATCATTCCGCACATTGTTGCCGAGATCCAATTTATTAATCAAAGTGAGCAAATTAATCTTAATATAAAAATAACATAATAAAATGTAATTATTAAATTGATTTATAAGCTGAAAGTAATTTGTATCTCACATATAAGTAACCTTTTCTCTAAACATTATCTAATTCCATCCGTCGAGCTAAGATCCAGATTCGAGCCTGGCCTCTGGATTTAAACTCCCATCAATTTAGAGCAAAAAAAAATCACATAAAATTGTGTTTCACTTCATCCTAGAGAATTTGGGTTTAATTCCAGGTTACATACCTCCAGATTTCGAGGATATAGCCTGGCTTATTGAATCAATTCTTCACTTATAGCTGACCCACATTACAGTTTTAGATAGTCTATGGTGAATGCTAGAATATGCTTGCCAGTTAGTTATTTCCAGCCGAAAATCAGCATAAAACAAAGACCTCACCACAGCTATTGATGGCCTATGAAGGGCATTGAAATGCCTTTCTCAATATGCAGTGGATGAAAAATTGCGTAAACTTTAACAAAAATATATTGAAGGTCTTCCAAGTCCTTCAATATTTTATGCGCAGCAAAGATTATAGGGAATTCATGGACAGAAGCTGCTGACAAAACAAAGGGCATTGGAAGACAGTTTGCTTTTTCTTCAACTTACTCGAGATTCAGATTCAACTTCAAAAATTGATCTTCAGGGCCGGAGGAAGGGTCGTCAGCGCCCTTATGCAAAACAGTAATTGGCACCCCTCCCTCAAAAAAGAATTCTACGTGATTTTATATATATTTTAAGATAGTGATGGATAGTAAGTTTTCGCATCAAACAGCAACGTGATGTAAAATACAGATTGTGTAAACTCAGCGGCGTAAGAAGACTTATAACTGAGAATATCATAGGAGGAAAAAACCGTAGGAAATTATAGTAAACCGTAGTGCCGTGCCAAGAGATTCGGCCGCCTTTGAACAACTGTTATTTGGCTGCCCCTATTCAATCTAACAAAAATTAGAAAATTAATAGCCATAATTGTACAGCAGTAAATAATTTGATTTATTTTATCAGTAATAATACATAACGGATGTAACGTCTTGGAAATGGTAATAACAAAATTTTCATTGCGCGTAACTAATATTAAATAAATTTCAAACTTCAGTACACACAAAAATTAAATATCTAATTAGATGAGTTCCCTGAATTAGATAGATAATATTTTCAAAAAATAAAATTAATAGGAGAAAACGCATCTGGCCAACTTCAATTTGGAAAAAGAACGTTGGCCAGATGCTACAGAAACGGGTTAAAACGATCCTAAGTGCGACAAAAAATAAGGAAATGTACCTCGAAGATTGTTTTTAAAAATATATCGAAGCGCGTTATATGGCTGTGAAACAATGTTTTCTGCTTTTCTATGTACCCTTACTGATAAGATTTCGTGAAATACATCGTATCCATCAATACAGGATTCAATATATTTCGTAAATTGACGTTAGAATTGATTTTTATCTTTTTAAAATTTACATATTAAGGAAATAAATATACCTTTTCGTTTTATTAGTTTTTATTTTATATCTCGCTTTATGTTTTGCGACATTCAGTTTGGCCGCCCGTGTGCCACGCACGTCTCGCACATATATCAAGGCACCACACTGACCGTAGGAAATTATAATTGACAAATCGCATTATCAAGAAGTGATTTTCTTGTTTGTAGAAATAATGAATCGAGTCGCATCGATTAATATTCCAAACATATAACAAAATACAGTGGATTCCGCTTAATTGGGACTAAGCCATTTTGTCCCAATTAAACGAAGTAATAGTTTTTATTTAAATCTTCTAATTTTACACAATATAACAATTTATTATATTAAATTATAAGATACGACTATACTTTGTATAGTGAACAAGAAGTTTAGCTGATTTTATATGGAATGACCCGCTTATAAGTTTTCAATTAGGTATTCATGAAATTCAGTTGATATGTTTTGTCATCAAATACTTCATTTATTAATCATACTGCTTTAAATATAACGGATATTCGCTGCTTATAAGTTTTCAATTAGATATTCATGAAATTCAGTTGATGTGTTTTGTCATCAAATACTTCATTTATTAATCATACTGCTTTAAATATAACGGATATTCGAGCTTTTCGGATTTCTTCTAAAGGAAATGATACTAGATATACAAACTCGAATTCAGAATGATATATATTTTTAATTGCTCATCTTTAATCATTCCAAAATAGTGGCCATGCTCATAAAGTAGGCAATTAATTCTTTTCAGAAATTCTTATTACGCTACTTGTGTATATAAAACTGGCAACTTGTTATTCACGGCTTTATTTCTCGGTGAACGTAAGAATATGCAATTTTTTTAATTATTTGGGAAACAATCTAAACTATTAGGTTAAGTTAGATATGTTAAGCCGCCATATCTCACGAGAGATATACTTTATCTGGCGGCGGCCACTTATAGAACCTATCACAGGCTGGCCAACACCCATGATGGGGTCAACCGAATAGTTGTAGTGTGGGGTTCAATGGGCCGGGTCTCTCCTGAAAAACTGGAGGTGTGGGATCCGGATTTGAATCCAGTCCTCCAAGGTGGCAAGCCACAGCTTTACCACGCGGCCTAAACTATTAGGAATATTTTGATTCCGTCCGAAATTTAATCCTGATATTCCTTTTGTTAATTTTCTATAAATTCAGGGCCGCGTGGTAAAGCTGCGGCTTACCATACTGGAGGATCCGGTCCCACATCTCCAGTTTTTCAGGAAGGGTCCGGGCTCGGTTTATGAACCCCATCCTTCAACCATCCGGTTGACCCCATCATGAGTGTTGGCCCAGCCTATGATGGGCTCTATGAGTGGTCGACGCCAGATACAGAATATCCCTCGTGTAATATGGCGGCTTAACTAACCTAACTTAACTAAATCAATAAATTCAGCTGCTGTTTGCATACATAAACTGATATTTATCGATTTTCAAATCTTCATCCTATTTTTCTCCTATTCTCTCTTATCTTTTAATATTTTAATTATCACATTTTATTACTATTTTATTACAATTTACACAATTCATATTTTATGATCATTAAATTATAGAAGCTCCCCGATACCTGAAATTTTTATGTTGTTTTTGTTGAAAGAGAACTACTGTTGATTTTGTAATAATATTTAATGAGAAGACATTTCTCAAGATTGAAAATCTATTCACTTATATTCCTTTTTAATATGATCTAATTCAATATTAATTTTATTGTATGGTTTGAATCCTAAATGACATTTCATGTATCAGACATTTTATTATGGTGTTTAATATTCCGATTTTACATTTTTTCTTGTTTTTAATTGGAATAATGTGAATATATAGATATTTTTTGTAAGAGCTATATATAATAATTCAGAAAAGTTATCTTTTTTTTTATCTACTTTATTTGAGATATATCAAAAAATATATTTGCCCTGAGGCGAAGAAAAGCACCCAGAGACTAGGCGAAATCGATATAGTAACAAAAATCCAAAACTATGAATTAAAAATTGCATTCAAAATGGCTATCTTATGTTACTCTGTAGGTGATACAGCTTGTCGGTCAATATTCTCATGCATTAATAATTCATTGGAATAGATTTTAAAGGTAGCTGCATCAGTTGTGCTAAATTTGTTTTTGGTGTGTCGGATTCATATACGTTCTTTTTATGTTGTATTCATTAAAAATATAATTAAATATATTAAACTAACTGCAAACCCATGTTATGTCATAATTATGTTTAGCTAAATTCAAATTTTGATTTGAAATCAGTATGAATTGCTAATTACCTACAATAGATTTTTCATATTGATTTATACAGTCTGTTTGATTAATCGTTATTTTCTGAGAAATTAGTGATCGGAGATTTTTCACATTAGTCAAATTTAGATAGATTTCCACGTGTATCAATATTCTATCTGCAGGAAGAAAAAATACTTTTTAAAAGAAAAATAAATGAAAATTATGTAATGGTATCAGAAATTTAACTGTCAGTAATTACTTGGAAAATTTAGTCTTTCATATAACGAACTTGAATTCAAAATGAAAATTTCTTGGGAGTTTTTACTATAAAATTTAACTGTTTGCCGACCAGTTTTTAATTTTCCGTTAATCCTCAATATTGGTATTTATAAGCTTTTGATACTGTATAATATATGCTACATCATATGATAAATATAAATAAGACGAATATTTAATAAAATAATAATATAATCGGACATTGAAAGAGCAACACTTCGAATAAAAAAAATGTTCTCTAGATAAAAAAAAACAATGTTCTATCATATCAAGTTTCAAAATACCATAAGGATTTCTGTCTTTTTTGTTGTAAACAACAAATAAATCAATACAAAAACTAGGCAACTGTGTGAAATAAAACTATATTTTTTGCTTAGTTTTATATCGAATGTAAATAAGAAAATTAATAATAATGAATATTGATAATTAATACTGTATGTTATCAATAAGATATCTCAAAAATTTTTATTTTATTTAAAGCATAATTTGATATTAGTCTATATCTTGTAGAACATAATTATGTTTATAAGATCTAATATATAGATATTCATAAAGACAAAAAGATCTTGTTGATATTAGTCCGATTATAGTATATTAGATCTTGTAGAACATAATTATGTTTATAAGATCTAATATATAGATATTCATAAAGACAAAACGAAATTTTAGTCGGCCGGATGGCCGCGTGGTAAAGCTTTAGCTTACCATCCTGGAGGATCCGGGTTCAAATCCGGGTTCTACACCTCCAGTTTTTAAGGAGGGGTCCGAGCCTGGCCGTTGAACCTCATCCTTCAACCATCCGGTTGACCCCATCACGGGTGTTGGCCAGCCTGAAACTAACTAACTAACCAAGAAAAAATATTTTAAAAGTCATCCATATTCTGATCAATTATACAAATTCGGTCTAGATTTCGTTGAAGATCTGATCAGATTGAATTAAATAGATACTATATAAATAAATTAATGAGGAAAGAAAGTAAATAAGAAAAAAAGGAATGAGTAAATTTACAAATAAAAAGATATATGTATTATTTTTTATAAGATATACATTACTTATTCTCTTTTTGAAATTAATCATAATTCGTAATAGTTAACTAAATAGTTTTGTTGCTTTTAAAATGTTTTTAAAATTTCGAAATTCAGATTATTAGAATTATTTATGAAATTATAATTCAAAAAATTCCTTTTTTAAATTAAAGATAACCTAACCAAAACGAAATTTTATTAACGTAGGACAAAAAATTGCATGAAAACTCAATATTGATGCTTCTAAATAGTGTTATTAATTATCCTATAAAAATATCATTAGATTATATCAAATTAAATTATACCAATTTAATTATGGAACGAAGTGTTTTGATTTAATCTGAAACACCATTAAAGAATGTCGCTATGTATTTGTGGAAGTTTTAGGTTGCTTTTCATCTGAAAAAATAGTTTCTTCAGTGATAGATCATTCCATAATCAATCAAGAATCCACTAAGGAAGAAGAATGGCGAATAATAGAAATCGAAGAGTTGGGCGAAGAAAACGACGGGCCCGTAAAAAATAGAGAGAAAACGTGGATACAAATGCCTTTCGGTTCTTTTTTGGTATACAGATGAGGTTTTGATAGAATACGGGACCAAATCAGCCCTTCCACCGTCCGCCCATAAATATTTTCCAGGAGTCGAACCCGGGTCCTCCAGCGTGGAAAGCCTTTCGGTTAGATGTACCGATGATTAAATTTCATCGTGGATGAAGGCGTTTCGAGAAAGCGTGAGAAGGACGAATCCGGAGTCGATATAAGGAGCGGCGTCGCTAATCACGGAACTATTAATATCGGTGGCCGGGAGAACCCGATAGTCGCGGGCCCACCCACAACTATCGGGCTATCATTTAAGGGACCCGGAATCGATCCTGCACTTTCAAGTGAAAGATTATGCTTTTCATGGGGATTTAAAAAAAAACAAATTACATTTTTTATAATTTGAAATTTTTTAAATATAAAAGTTTTTCTTCATAAACTTTTCTTAAATAAACTCTTTTGGATTAAATGAACTGACAAATATTTAAAAAATTTCAAAAGTTTTTCTTCATAAACTTTTCTTAAATAAACTCTTTTGGATTAAATGAACTGACATTTCGTTACGTTAAGTAGCCTACTCAGACGCTTCTGTCACGTACCGAGAGAATTTGACTGATGCCGTCTATAGCCAACCCGCGTCGATTTTTTTGGAACAATATATCTGTGTTAGCGTTATTTAAAATATAAACGTACGGGACATAAAACGCGACACTTATCTATCGTCTGTATATTCCGATAGACGACGGCACAGGGGATCAAATTCGGCCTAACGACTTTCTGTAATCCCGTCACATAGGCTACTCCGGGTCAAATCCACCGTAGTCATTGGGGGTGGTAACGAAAAGACTTTCATTTAAATCCTTCGGAATTACTTTCTAAATTACGCCACTACCATTTTGGTAGTGGCGTAGAGGCGATGTCACCGCCGGTGACGTCATCACCACCAGGCCGATTAAATCTAAAGTCCCTAGATATATAGAGTACCGCATTTCCTTTATTATTTGGGTGAAAGTAACGCCATATTTAACCAAAAGGGCCGTCAGCGGGGCCACGGTCCACCTACGGTACGCGTATTCCAACCGGTTTACGCGTTCGGAAGCGAAAATTTTATCCCTAGACAAAAATGGTCGATAACCATATATGGAAAAATATAATAGGCAGATATTATAGAATGAACTGACAAGCTTAATCCAATCGAATACCTTTCAGATATTTTGCATCACTACAGTTTAACAAAATTTTCTTTCTCAAATCATTTGTGGTCTCAAAAAAATTCTCAATATTTAGAAATATTTGCCTATTCAAAATCCGAAGGATATGAATAATTATCATCATAATATTCTAAATGAATATATGTACATGAAAATTTTTGCTTTAATTTTGACGCCAAGTATATTTTAATGGAATGATTTTTTCAATTTTATTATCAGGATTATTTTTAAAACAAAAGTTATTAAACTTGAGCCATTAACATGTCTATAATTTAGTTTCATTAATTTTGCGTTTGAAATTTTTAAAATTAAAGTAAAATATCCAATTAGTAACAAACTATACTATCAAGACTATAAGGATATTTAGTATCTTCTAAATACATAATTTCATAGTTATTTTTAAAATTTTCTTCTATTGAAAAGACCATAAAAATAATGAACTTTTAAGAATATCTGGGTATCATAATTTGTAGAGAATTAAATGGATTCTGAAACGTCCATAAATCCAAAGTAATTTCTATGTAGTAGTGAACGTTGCTATGAAGATTCTCTTTTACTTTTTCCATAATATTGTCCGAATTGTGGATAGATCCTATCTTTATCGTTATCTGAAGGTGAAATAATGATGAGCACTCGGATGATGATGATATCAATAACTTCATAATTATCCAAACGATAAAAAGATTTCTATCGTTTGGATAAAGTTGCAGTGTAGTAAATAATATTTTTGTTATCTAAGTTCTAGTTAAATTCTTTGTTTTAGAAAAATACATCGATAAATTTTACATGCACTTTTTTACTCATAAAATTGATCTGGTCTGATTGTTTAGTGAATGTAGAGACTGATTTCGATAAGTTATCTAATTAAAATTAATCTGGAAATATACGTCGCGCTTATATTTAACCATTGAATTATTGTATACAAAATACATTTAGTATTTTCTTTCGCCTGAGTTGGCTGTAATTAAACTACATCAGATGACTTATGACGACTTATTTTTTTCTATCAACCAAGAAATTTATAACTTCGTGAAGTAGAAAAAAATTTTTTTCGACGACATTTTATTACGTAACATCTTTTCATTTGACTAATTGATGACTAGAGATGTGTTGCGTTGAAAATATATATCAAAGAAAATGCTGCCGAATAAAAATTTAGTTGAAATCTTTGTTAGATATTTTTGAGAAATTATTGTGATAAATGAAATCAATAAATTTTTACACGCTAATGGAAATATCGGATAAGATTATATTGATGAAATAAACTTAATTTTTTTTGTTATTTTGCAATTAAGTAAAATACTTTTAGAATTCCATTAGCCATTTTCCCCAATGAATTACTCAAAGCACCACCAATAAATAAATCTAAACATAAAATTAAATAGTATAAATAAATGAAAATGATGAGTATATTTTAAAATGTGCACCATTCTTATTTTCTTTCATTTAGTTTTAAAATATTTTTCATATTTTTTGGTTGCTTATTGTTTCTGTATTTTTTTTTAAATTTAATGATTCGATTTTTTGCATTCTTTTTTTATTTTTGTGTGAGTAATTTAGTTTGATATTATTATATTTCTGGTTTCTATTAGTATCTACTGTTATTGATTTCCTGACATTTCCAGAATAGTAGTTATCAAACGAAAGAACTTCCTGTCCTTAATTGCATTGCTTTATGTTTTAAGCTAGGCTGTTCAAGCTAGAAGTTCGAGAGACAAATCCGGCTTTCGACACGATCTTATTCTGATTAGAAATTTAAAACCATAATGGCAATGAAATAAAGAAACAAAATTACAGCTAAGAATAATGAAGTCAGCGATGAAAAATAACATTAAAAATTGATCATAGTTTAAAGAACAGAGATGGGCATCGTTTGAAGAAAGAAATGGTTGGAGTTTAGAAGCAGAGGAGGTGTTGTGGAGGCACATATTACTTTTTTGAACTTCAACTAGCGAACATCGCCCAGTTCCTAGTTATGACTGCTAATATATGATATTTTCATGCAGAGAAACATTTTAAAAATTCGTGTATCTTATGAAAGAATATTCCACTTCCGAAAGAAAGATTTCTGATTTTCTAATAGAGTTTGGTATTAGCTTTTTTTTATCCATTTTAATTTGCATTGTTATTTAGCTTGTAAAATTACACAAATTGAGAGCGATTCTTTGTATTCCTTCAATACGAATATGTCGTAAGCGAATTTATAGACGACAAAGTTTTTTTAGAATTCACATTAGTGATTCCTAAAAATTCAAGTTAGATGTTTGCAGAGATCATTTTTCAGATTTCTCAGATTTTTGATAGCTTCCCATTTGCCTTCATAAATGAAAGTAAATGGGAAGTCCACTCAAGTCGAATTTCTACAATACCTCGTTCTACGTGTCTGATGCTTTAAACAAACATATTTAGCCAGTTATATCAGATATTGACCTTATTTTAAGCAACATGTAATATTGCATACTCAATAGATCTCATTTTACTCAACTTTTACAAGAATATCTAAAATTATTCATTCATATATACTGTATCTATTTCAAATTTATTAATTTAGTATATTCATCATTTCAATCATTTTAAGTATATGTCACTTATGATGAAATATGCCTATAAAAATATTATCTATTTCAAATTTATTAATTTAGTATATTTATCATTTCAATCATTTTAAGTATATGTCACTTATGATGAAATATGCCTATAAAAATATTTTATGGGCATATTTTCTATTAGATGCTAATTCATTATTTCATTTTATATTCTCTAAAGCAGTAAAAGTTCATGTTTGTCTACGTTACGCTTTATCTTTTCAACTTGAAGTTATAAATTCAATACATGTAAAAATTATTTTATTATCTAATAATGATTTTAATCGAAATTTATGTTACATTTTTAATATACTTTTTTTATAAAAAATTATAATATAAAGTCTATGCGAATAAATAAAAAGGAAAGTGAGGAATTACGAAAATTTAAGTTAAGAACTCACAAAATATTAGTGAATTAGATCAGAATAAAATCTTTTTATTTTATAGACAAATGAAATAATTCATCTTTGTGAAGATGCTCCACCATGGGGCATTGTTCTTTGCTTAACTTTGTATAGTGCGCCTATATTCTACATTATTTAGCTTTTCTTTAGTATCAACGATGTCTATAATAATGTAACAATGAAAACTATTAATGAGATATTTCCTCAAACTATGGCGTAATTATGGTTTCAATTGTTCAGAATTATCTCATAAGATAATTTTTTTTTTAATTAAAATTATTCGGGCTTTTAATAATAGCTAGAAAGTATTGCAGGACAAGTTTGTTTATCAAATATATATACTGTGCCTTTGACTTTCAAAATTGTCAAATCAAGATTTTAAAGCTATATAAACTTATTATTAACAATATTTCAACAGAAGGAACCTATTTTTCGCTTATTTGATCGAAATTTAACATCAAATTACAACGCACATAGCAGATCTTCAACATGGTTGAACAGTGTTTAACGTTATATAATTATAATTTATAATAGTGTTACCAGACCTGGTAACACTATTATAAATTATGATATATTAAACATATTCGGAATTTCCCTCACTTTCTCCTAATAGCTTGAACTGTTAGGTTATTAAATTTACGCATCTTTATGAAGTAAGCTTATATCTATATTTAATAATCTTCATATAATTGAATCATAGCAAAATCAATATTTTCAGTTTTTATTCTTTAAAAAAATCAAAAATTAATTACACTATTATGTAGTTTCAAGTATTGTGATAAGTTTATTACAGAATATTGTATATACGAATATCCAATTTATTAATTAACTGTAATATAAGAATTTTTAAGTAAACATCGGAAGATAGTTTTACTTATTACATTTTATAATTTCTGAAGTTATTGAAATTAATCGATTAAAATATTATTTTAAAAATAATATTTCGTATATCTAGGAATAATAATATAAACTATATATATATCTGATAGTTTATTTAGTGTAAGCTATATTTTAAGTATATTCATAGACTTATATACGATGATTCAGAATAAAAGTGATTTAGATATTTCTATAGTTAAAAAGAAATTCTCAAATATTGCATATGTATTTAAAATTTTATTTTTTAAGAAAAGGGAAATAACTTTCAAAATATCTGTTAGATTTTTCACGCTTATTCTCATTTTTTTTTTTATAAGAATGTTTATGTAAGTATAGTACAGTATTCTAAAATGTCAAAATAAATTTTGAAATAATACAGATTAGTTAAAATATTGAATGCTAGAGATTAGTTAGTATATTAAGTGTAATGTAACAATCTACTTTACACTTTTCATATAAAGTAGATTGTTACAACAATCTACTTTACACGAATCTGAAAAGAACTTTGTTTTTTCCATCTCACTGATATAAACTTATATATTTCCATGCTCTATATATAGGTTGTCTTCAGTAATGGTCTTATTGGCAGTAATAGTTAAACATTAGTGAGTATAGATACACATTTTAATGTCTAAAATAGATATATATCAACATAAGATCGTATAAATATCGTCACAAATCGGAATTTATAAGCCTGATTGGCATTTCGTTGTTCAAACTGGATTTGTTCTAATCGTTCGCGTATTCAGCAGCCAATTCTTAAACTAAAAAAAAAATACAGTATTTATATAATCTAATTAAAGAAGAATAGATACAGCTGCATTATCAAAATGCAAATTAATAATCATTTTGATAAACGTAAAATTTTAATTGGATTCTTATTGATTTAACCTCGATTTAATTGATTGTATTTAACACATGCTGTTATATTTGCCAACAGTATATTACGTAGGAATTATTATTAAACTGATTAACAAATCTGATCGGAAGTGAACTAAAACATTGTTAACTCAGGTTTTAAATGATCAGATTAATGAGAAATTTGTACTCAAATTCTTCATTAATGTTTTAGATACCTTTATTTCAGACAATAATACGTTGATATGTTTTTATAAATACTTTTAATTAGTTTTTAAAATGATGTTTTATAACTATAGATCAATTTTTGAGCTATAAATTTTTTTTTAACTTCTGTATTAAATTGTTTTATTAAGATTTTAATTTTAGCATGTTCATTTATAATTTTATTACAAAAATTTACTGAAAAATCTCCATATAAAGTATTCATTAAAATTTTTTTTTTATATATTTTTATAATGAACCGAGACACCACTGTATTTCACATTTAAATGGCCGATTTTGCAATTATATCGCAATAATATGTAGATTTTGTATTATGAATGCATTTTGCATTTCGTCGCAGATTCGTAACCAATAAAAAATTGATTAATCGATGATGATAAATAAAAATACAGAAGTGCAAATCATTTGGGAATATTAAGCATTTCGTCACTATTACGAGAAATCATCGCCTCTATTTATACCTAATTTACTAAATACATATATTTTACTAAATAATAATTGGCTGAATCAATAATAATATTTCAGATACTGTACCTTATAATTTTTATATATAAGACTCAATATTTTGGTTAATTTTAAAATTTATTTTTTCTTGATGATAAAAATAATGAATCAAGAAAAAATCATTAATTTTGATACTGCGTTAAGATAATTGTTATTTCGATATACTGTAGGTATTGCTTTCGTAAGTTTTAATTTTTGGAATTAGGATTTATATACATTAGTGTACTAAGTTTATTAATTAACATATAGAGTATAATAATTTTAAGACTATAAATTTAATATAATACTATGATATAAAATGCAAATTAAACTTTTAAATTTTAAAAATAAATGTTTCATTTTATCAAAATTATGCAACTTTTAAATGCTCTTTACTTATAAGAAGCTCATTATTGATGTGTTATTAAATCTCAAATGTGAATTTTTTTGTCAGATTCATAATTACTTTCGTAAAAATAGTAACATTATGAACATTTTATGGTAATAAATTTACTGTATTGTTTTATATTATATAATCTATTTAATCTGAACTATCAGTATGATTACCTTCAATATATACGATACTGTTTTAAATTTCTATTGAATATGTCAGTTTTTTTATGATTGGTTTATCTAAAACTACTGATTTTCTTTGATAAAATAATGCATAATTTATTATATGGAATTTAATATGAAATTACATTTTTTACAGAACAGTAATATATTGATAGTATTGTTATGATTATGTGATGGTTATTCTTCTATTTTAAGAATTAGACTGAAGAGAGAGAAAATTTGCAATATTTTAATTTCCATTCTACTTTTCTATTTTTTTAATTCTATTTGTTTCATATATTAAGTTAAAATCATTATCAAATTTATTTGCAGATCCAATACAGTATTTTGAAAGAACAAAAATATACATGAGAATTCTATAAAACAGAAATTTTAAATATTTATGTTTTATAAAATGTTTTATAAACATTTTATAAAAAACTTTTTAAATTACTAATCATCTTATGTACATAGTGTTTTAATAAAGCTTGAACTTGAAACAAAATCAGTAAGTTAATTTTAGTGTGTTAGTTATTTGAAAAATCTATGTTAAAAACCTTGTATTTTATGCCACACACTACAGAAATGAAACTTACTTTACTTTGCCAAGTGCTGTTCATTTTAAAACAATCAGAACATTATTTTTTTCAGTTTCCCCTTTGAGCTAGTTTTCAATGCATAAACTTCGAATTCCAGTTTTGGTTATTGAAGTGCATAGGAGAACTTTATCCTGACTTATGGAATATTGTGCAGAAATTTCTCATAATATTCCCTTTGACTTATTTAGCAGAACGCGAATTCAGTGCAATAGCAACTCTAATAACTAAAAGATATCGGTTGCATTTAATTAATTGTGGAGATTTGAGAATGTTAACAAAAATTGAACTGAATATTGATAAATTAGTACAAGCTCATGAGGCTCATTCTTCTCATTGAACTTTTTTTGTTACTTGTTTAATTTGTATTCCCATCCTCTATGTAGTTTAGTTAAATATGACTATGTATTTACTGTTAATTTTATTAATATACAAGTAACCCAACTTCATCATTACTGTTTTATTTTCTTACATATTTTTGTAAAAAATATAGATGATGTTTCCTGGGGATGTTGAGCATTCAATTTTTTCTAAAAGTGGGCGATACACTAAAAAAGTTTGAGAATTACTGATTTAGGGGAATGGACAGATATAGTAAATCAGTATACAATAGTGTACAGTAAGCTACCAAACTATACAGGATGGAAGAAAAGTCTGTCCCCCTCCAAATAACTTGATAATTATCATAGATTTCAAAAATCTGTTAATGCCAACAAATACAAAGTCATGGGTGGGCTATTTGATGGTTACCTTCAACTGAACTGATTATACAAATGAGCACACTAACAAATCATAACCATAACAGATTGGAAATTTTTCCCTATTACAAATTTGTTTAGCATTCAATTTGGAACACTAAAAACATCATCAAAATTGGATGAATAATTTACTCAAGGAATCACAAGCACTTAAAGCAGAAAAAAATACACTATTTTATTATTAGATATATACTATATAAACTAATGATGATAACTTCTAGTAACGTTTTGGCCTTCTATGGCCCTCCTCAGCCAGTTCTCTCAAATGAACGTCTAATGTTCTCAATGTTGAAAAGGAGGATCAAAGGTCAAA
Source organism: Olivierus martensii (assembly GCA_000484575.1). NCBI lineage: Eukaryota > Metazoa > Arthropoda > Arachnida > Scorpiones > Buthidae > Olivierus > Olivierus martensii. The sequence goes on from AYEL01057977.1 coordinate 36,003, forward strand.
AACGTTACCAGAAGTTATCATCATCATTAATATCTGTAGTATATATCTAATAATAAAATAGTGTATTTTTCCTGCTTTAAGTGCTTGTGATTTCTCAAGTTTAATCTTATGTACTTATGTGTTAAGTTTAATCTTATGTACTTAGTTCTTAATCTGCGATCCGGAATTTTTATCGAAACATTAGAATCATACATATTTAAATTAATAAAATAATGTATATATTTTAGATCATAGTAAAAAATTCGATTATCAATATTCCTTGTTTGAATTTCAATAGGTACAGTATCGTTTGAAAATTTAATGCAGTTAAAGAAAGTAGATTTAATTTTTTGCAAGATTGCATTAAGTCTAATTAGTTTAGATTTAGCAATTGAGGACCAAATAATAATGCCATAATCGAATATTGATATAAAAAAAGCATAAAATAATAAAATTCTTTTATGTAATGATTTAATGAATATTTGAATGATTTCAGCGTACTTGCAGATCATGTCTACATTTTATAGTGTAGACAAGATTCAACTTACATTTTTGAATAAACTATTAAGCAGGCTTATCCACAAAAGCATTGAAGATTTTGATATAGTTCTCGACATCATAGTTGTGTGATCTAAGCTCTTCAACATTAATGAACATAAAAACTAAAAAAACTCGAAAGACTCAGGAATATTGATGATGAAATGAGAGTACTTTATCACATATTAGGCCTGACATTACTCAAATCTGTGAAGACAATTAGTTCAGGAATCACATTAAACTTGATTTAAAAATGTTCCATTTTTCTAAAAGAGTTAGTTACAGTTCTTAAGAATATATGTTTTTTAAATTAATGTTTTTACTGTTACTTAATATGTAATGTATAATTTTTAGTAAAATACAGTATATGCATATTTTTGTTATTTTTTATAATCTTACAAGCGGAGGTTCAGACATTCGGGTCATCGATTTATTTGAAATTTTGCATACTTGTAGTAGTCCCCTAGAACAATATAATGTGTGAGGTCACTACTCCAGGATTGTCGAGAAAATCGCACGAGAAGTTTCGTATTGACACTACTCCAGGATTGTCGAGAAAACCGCACGAGAAGTTTCGTATTGAGTACAACTCAAGCATTGTCGAGAAAATCGAACGAGAAGTTTTGTATTGAGTTCATATGTTCTAAAATTTAATCAATTTTCTAGTAGCGTAGTGGTTGAAGATTTGAGTTTATAATTGCGTGATCGCTGGTTCAATTTTTAGCTTTGACAATTTTTTTATTTATTTATTTTATTATTATTTTTCTTTTACATTGTTTTATATAAATACAGTTATTTATATTTTTTATTTGTTTTAAATATTTTATATATTTTTATATCAACAACAGTTTCTATATTTTTTTAGTCAATAGATGACGCCACTTTCTATTCTGTAAAAATACTTTCTGACTGTAAAATAAGTGTAGTGCATTTGAAAATTACTTCTCTCCGCATTTGTATCAAATAAAAATCCGAATGACTTTCGTCGATAAAGTTTTTAACAATCATTGAATGTAATAAAAACCAAACAATGTTTTTGATAATCAAGTTCGACGAGGTTGAAGTTGATTCACAATTAACGAACGATATAGGCATGGTCTATAAATATATTTATAGACCATGATATAGGGCAGTTAAGAAACCGAAGATGTATGATTTCATTTCATTCGAAACAAAAATAAAATTAGTGAATCTAGTTAAAATCATCCCACTTGAAGTCTATGCACTCTCCATAGAAAAGGTTCTCGTAAATTATTAAAGAAAGATGGGAAAAATATCAAAATTGGAGGAATATTTGCCAATAAATATGCTATTATCAATAATTATAAATTAGTATTAATAGTTAATTATTACAAGTTAATATTCTTATAGAATGGAAAGTGGCATCATCTGTTGACAAAAAAATAAAGTATATATCAGTATATACATAAAATATTTAAAACAAATAAAAAAATATAAATAACTGTATTTATGTAAAACAATGCAAAAGAAAAATAATAATAAAATAAATAAATAAAAGTAAAAAAAATTGTCAAAGCAAAAAATTGAACCAGCGATCACGCAATTATAAAAGCAAAGCTTCAACCACTACGCTACTGAAACATTCGATAGATAAATAAATTTTAGAATATATGAACTCAATACGAAACTTCTCGTGAGATTTTATCGTGCACTTTATTACTGACACATTATATTATCCTAGAGGACTACTACTGTGCACTTTATTGCTAACACATTACATTGTCTTAGGGAACTACTACAAGTATGCAAAATTTCAAACAAATCGGTGACCCGAATGTCTGAACCTCCTTTGTTAGTGATATAGTGTTTCGCAAATTTTCTTTGCAATCAAAAGTGTTCCGTGACTTCGAAAAAAGTTAAGAACCACTGGTTTAATGAGACATTAGGCCTATTTTATATAAAAGTGGATTGCTGTTTAGTGAAAAGATGTTAATTCATTGATTATTTAATTTATAGTTCTAAAACTGTTATTTTTTTCTTTTGATATTGAGATCGTTGTGATGATATTTGGCCTACTTGACTGCATGAAAAATTCCAGTTTTCCATTCAAAGGACTCGGGATCGAATCCTATCGCACTCTTTTAAAGAGTACGATTCGGATTCGATTCCGAGTCCTTTGAATGACTAAATTATAATAGATTACAACGTTATGCTATAGTTAGTTTATAGATTGCAACGTTTCAATCTTTCCATAAATAGTGTTTATTCTATGAGGAATAAACATTATTTATGGAATCATTACTAAATGATGGGTTCAGTTTGTTGATTCCTGCATCTACCACCCAGCTGAATCTAACATAGGTTACAGCTGAACCTGCTATAAATGGGTAGATAGGTTCATGTCGTATTCTGAGATTTAGCCAAAGCTTTTCCCCTGCTCCACCTACTAGGGTACTAGTATATAGCTCGTAAAAGATGGCCAAATGCCTCGTTTATATTGGCTATCGTAATAATGTAGCCGCTGCGACCACGACAACATTCAACAAGTTGAATATTGTCGTGGTCGCAGTAAAGAGTCGGGAATTGAGGCCTGATGGGATTGTTTCTATAGCAACGGTCACGGTTGTGGTCGAGATTGCAGTCGCAAGGCCAGTATGAATCCAGCCTAAGGCTGGATTCACACTGACCTGCGATCACGACAACGACAATGACCACGATTGACGGCTTCGACAGAACATGCACATTTATCACGACCGGCTTCACTATTTTTTGAATTAACCAATAGCAACTGCGTAAATAACAGCCAATAAGAGCTGATGTAGCATACAGTTCGTAAAAGATGGACAAATGCTTCCTTTCTATTGGCTATCATAATGACGTAGCGGCTGCGATCGCGACAATATTCAGCAAATTGAATATTGTCGTGAACGCAAAGGGATCGTGAGTCGTGAAGCGAGGCCTGATGGGATTTTTTTTTGTCAACAGATGACGCCACTTTCCACTCAGTAAGAGTACTAAGTGGCGGGGCGAAACAAGCCCTTCCACAGGCTGCTCACCCCAGTGGAGGGGCCAGCCGGATGGTGGAGGACGGGGCTCGACGAGCCGGCCCACCCCCCCGGAAGAATTATTCGGATGGTAACCGGATTGTGGAGGACGGCCGGGCCCGGACCCCATGATAAATATTTTCAAGGGGTGGGACCCGAGACTCGAACCCGGATCCAACAGAGTGGAAAGCCGAAGCGTTTCCACGCGGCCAAACCGGCCGACTCTGAAAAATATTAGTGTGATTCTAATCTTTAATGGAATAAAAATAGTCAAGGTAAGAAAGAAATAACATGACATTTTTTTTTCTCGACTATTTTAATCAATATTTTTGAATATTTTATGATTTATTTTAATTGGAAAGCGAAGAACCTTATATTCAAGACAACAGGCTTGGTGAAAATGTCGATCTTCAACGATGTCTATCTGATTTCACAGAATACGTTTCAAAAACAGTTCCTCATACTTGCGATCTTGTATTTACTCTTGACGAAGTATATAAAAGTTTAAAATTATCCAAAAAAATTTATATATATAATCAATTTTTTTATAATTTTAATGTATATTCTATACTAGACCAGAGTTAGTTCATGTAGAAAACGGAAGTATCATTCCTCACGTGAGAGGTAATTAAAAATGATTTTTTTTCGTTTTTTTTACAACAGTATATACAATAAATTTATATTCAGGTCTTACATATCTTTGTGGTGTTTGTGATGACTTTTTCCGTGTCGGACTTACTGAAGATAATGCAAAATTTTGGGGTGGTACTCGCGGGGGTTTTTACACTAATAATTATTGAATTATTTGATAAATTTTAATGATACATATATCAATATAGATGACTTTAGTGACTAGATTGGCCGCATGGAAACGCTTCTGCTCTCTACTCTGGAGGACCGGGGTTCGAATCTTGGGTTACATCCCTTGAAAATGTTTATCATGGGATCCGGACCCTGCTCGTCAATCGGATCCACAATCCGATGACCTCTCCGCAGAGGTAGGCAGTCTATGGAAGATTTATTTCACGCGAGTAATATGGAGGCTCTAGCTGGGGCTTTTTCTTCCGATAACGAGATTGGGACAAAAATATGGATAGAGGCGGGCGTGCGCGCCGAGCGGTCCGGAGTCCGTATGGGTTCCCATCGCAGACCCTAGTGAGGGATTTGAGCACCGCCAGCAGTGCCGGTTCCGTATAGGGACCCGCGAGTGAGACACCAATGACGGACGCGACAACCACCGAATTGTACGAGGTGATCCCTTTAGTCGCCTTTTACGACACCCGGGGTCATACGGTGGGTATATTCTAACCCCTTACCCACAGGGGATTGGAAGAGTTTGTTTCGTCTCCTGTCAAATAATTTGGCTCGACCCTCCAAACACCTGCACGATGTCGGAGTTTTGTGCGGTATACATCAAATGTGTTTATTTTTGTTTTCGGGGTTAGTGGAGAACGGAGTATTTCGGACCCGGCCGGAGAAGGGACCTCCTCACCCGATGTTGACTATAAATTTGCCAACTCCGATAACTTACGATCGGGTGAGAAGTGATATTCTCCAGTCGTCCGGACCTCGGGCCTCCACAACCATAATTATTGGAATATCTGTTAATTTTAACCGAGAAAAATTGAAAAAATTTTTATTGCATAACATAATTTTTTAAATATTTCTGTTCAAATTAAAAAAAATATTTCATTTCAAACTTAAGATGTTCGGCTTTGCCACATCTTCCCATACATGTTAATATTTTTATCATTTATCCTTATAAATATAGGAAAAATAGTTGCTGTATTGAAGATAAAAAAAAAGAATAAAATCGGAATGCATCTACTATGCAAATTAAAATTCATAAATATTCAGCATAGACTATTGTTTATTTTTCAAGAATATCTTTAAATAAATAAAAACTATTCAGTAGAAGCCTATATATATTCATTATATATATTGTATATTTTAATAAATTTAATTCCAATACTGAATTATTATTAATATAGAAAATTAATTCGATGTTAACAGTTATCATTGATATAAAAATTAAATGGGATATCAAATACAGTTTAATACAGGGGTGTCTTCAAAAGCACACCCCAACTTTAAAAAGGAATATCTGGAAAACGATTAGCGATAAAAATTTATTTCTTATAGCATATTTGTGGGAAAGGAGTTAAATTTAAGTCATATATTATTTTTTGTAGTACCAAATAGCATCAATAGGTGATAATACAATATCTCAATCTTTTGTGTCCACTTCAGGCAGCCGACGAAATTTAAATTATAATATTTTCCAAATGTCGACCTATCACATGTCGTAGTGGAAGAACAAAATTCTCTGTAACCTTTTGCAATGTTTCGATTGGAAAGATCAAACATTCATCAGTAATTAGTTGTTCAAGTTACTCATGTGTTTTGAGATTTTTGCTGTATACATTCTTTAAGTAGCCTATAAGAAGAAGGTTATTAATTCAGGATTAACGTTCCGCGTCAGGAATAGGTTCTTTTTGGTACTACACAAAAATAATATATGGCCAATTGCATATGACTTAAATTTTATCCCTTATCACACATATATGTTGGTAGAAATAAATTTTTATCGCTAACCGTTTTTCAGGTATTCCTTTTTAAAGTTGAGGTGTTCTTTTCAGGACACCCTGTACATTGAAATTAAATTTTAAAATATTTTCTAATAATTATACTATACAACAGTAGCGCTTTCGATTCTAGAATCGAAAAAAGGCAAAGTGACATCCTGGCCAGTCTGCCATTGGTTTTTAAGTATCTAAAAATTAAAAACTGTAAGATTTTAATGACTTAAAAGAATTGAAAGAAATGTTTGCTGAAGTCCAAATACAAATAAAAAGACTTTACTAATTAATGGCACCTGTTGTATTCATTTTAAAATCTGTAATATTTGCAGATATGCATGATATTTATAAATATATTTTTAATTGAAAATTTATCATTAATAAAATCAAAGTTTTGTGTGAGTTAGATTATTAATTAATGCCATTATTAACTGAAGATATATTAAATTATAAAATTTATGACAAAATTTTTATTACTATTGATATAATTTAAATTTCATTATAACAAATGAATCAATTAATAAATAAAAATAAAATGAACATAATGAAATAATATATTATATTATAATGTTTACTTACTCTGTTACTTATATATTCCAAACATTTATAGCATTTTGAGCAGGAATACTATTAAATTTATACTAATAACATTATAAGTATATACACAAAAAACATTTTTTTCTGTGTATACTTATAATGTTATTGATGTATTTTAATAGTATTCCTGCTCAAAGTGTTATAAACGTTTGAAATAATATAATCCAACAATTTTTTAAACTTTTATTTGTATTGATTCTAGGACAACTACAGTCGAAGCAGCAGTGGTTATAGTTCGGTATCTAAATCTTCTGAAAGTGAAAATGGACCATGTGGACTTCAAAACATAGGCAACACTGTAAGTATAATTGCAAAATCACAAATTTTAACGAAGATCAATAATACTAATTACAAACTAAACATAACGGTTCTAATGACTCTGCAATCCAGAGTTCGGTCTGAGCTCAGGTCTTTAACTAAATTCTAACTTAAAAATAATTAACTTCAAAACAAGCTAACAACAATTAATGTTTAACCAAAAAAACAAAACTGGAAACTTACAACTAAAAGTAACGAATAAGTGTTAGAATGAAAAACAATGTTAGAAACTTATGCTAATAAATTCTCAGAACAAGTTAAACAACAAAGAATATAAATTTATTAGACTCAAAAACACGTACAAAAGTGTTAATAAATGCATTATTGAAACGATAATAAAGCAACAATCAATTAATCAACAAAACTTGTTTAATAATCTCAAAATCTCAACAATCAACTATTCACAAGAAATAAACTTTAAATACTAATTAATTCTACTGAAATAACAAGAAATAAACCTTAAATAATACTTAAATTCTACTACCTCCCAATGATTCACAAGAACAAATCTTAAGTACTAATTAAATCTACTACCTCCACCACGATACAAACTTCAAACAATCGTCGATCTTTACAAGAATTCTAATGTCACATAGCCAACCTTACATCAATACAACACCTCAGTGAGTCGTTGGTAGTGTTGGCTTTTATATCTGAGTGACGTACAGTCCCGTGTTGCTTCATTTACATAAATATACGTAACATGTTTAAATTTATTAGTTTACAGAGTAGTCAATTCATGACATCCTCTTTACAATTTAATTATATACGAACAAAATATCAATACGAGATCATTCTTACTTTCTCATATTGGATCAATGGTAAAAGTATTTAGATTAAATGATGACGTTATTACCTGGGACAGCTCTTCCGGAGGATGGTTTCCAATTCTGTAACACGTGATTGCTAACTACTACAATGGAGAGTGTGGAAGTAAGTCAACTCTTAAACTAAAATATAATACATTAGATAATAATGAAAATAACGGTAAATAAATAAAAGTGCATAATAAAATAAAATAGGATAGGTCACAGTTAACTTCCTCTCATAATAATATCATCATCATAAATGTTCTGCTAATAATAGCAGGTCCTCAGATTTGAATTATTATGAAAACTTTTGAATGCATACCAATCATAAATTTGGGCCCTCTATATTATATCACTAACAAAAATTTTCACTATAAAGTATTTTAAAAATTATGAAAATAAATATTTCAGGTAAAGATAATTTAACTTGATTTTTTTCAGTGTTTTATGAACTCCATATTGCAATGTTTGGCACATACTAAACCTCTTTTGGATTACTGCCTAAAAGATAATTATTCTATGGACATTAATACTACTCAAAGCAGTATGAAAGGAACACTTATCAGAGGTAATTTTTTCATGTTATAGAATAATTTCTTTTTTTAAAATAAAATACAAGATAAATTTCTATATATTCTTTAATATTTTAAAAAAGAACATACAGTCAGACCTCCATATATTGAACTTCTATATATCGAAATTCTCTGTATATCAAAGTTTTTTGTTAATCCTGTGAAATTTCCATTGAAAATTGTTTCTATATATCAAAATTTTTAATTTCAAAGGTGAGGGAAAAGGATAAGGTAAGGAGTCTAGATTTGATCTGACTAGAAAAAGCTGACAAATAAACAAAATGGATGTCAATTTATACTGTAGAGGGAGTTAGTGTAAAGTTCTAGGGCTTGTTTTGATTTTGTATGTTACTTGTGTTAATTGGCTTAAAACCAAAACTGAGCCAAGCGATTTTAGTTAGTCTTTGTTCAGCTCAACTAAAACGTTTACAGTGTCAAAGAGAAAGTCATTGAGTGTTGCAGAAAAAGTGGAATTGCTAAAAGATGTGGACTGTGGAGTGAAAAAAAAAAGATGTTGCCTAGAAATTCGGGATTTCACAAAGTACAGTGTCAACAATACTAAAGAATTGGGAATCTTTTAAAAAATCATGAAGTTGCAGGAGCTGACAGAAAATGATTAAGGACATGTAAGTACAATGACGTGGACGAAGCCGTGTTGAAATGGCTGAAGATGGTGAAAGATAGAAACATGCCTGTCTCAGGACCACTCATAAAGGAAAAGGCAATGGAATATGCGCAGAATTTAGGACATGAGGAGTTTCAAGAAAGTTCTGGATGGTTAGACAAATTTAAGAAGTGTCACAGAATCAAAGAAAAATGTTATTTCTGGAGAAAGTGGATGCGTATCCGAGACAGATTGTAGCCAGTGGAAAACTACAATTTTCAAACCAATTTTAGATGCGTATTTGAGACAGACATTACATAATTTCAGATTAAGCAATAAACTGTTCACTATAGAATACATCTGGAAATGAATCAACCAAAGTTTTACATTTTAATTAAATATATACATAATAAGTAAATAAGCATAATAAATGAAAAATTAATATAATTCTGTTATTTTAACACATATTGATAAAAGTTTAATATGGCAAAATAAATGAATTATTCTTATATTTATTATATCATTTTGAATGCATTATTATTAATAATAATATAAAAAAAATATTTTAAATTAAATTTAATTATTTAACATTTTCCTTTTTAAAATTAGAATTTTCTAATTTATTACAACTTATGTGGAAAAATACAGCCAATGCAGTTAACCCACACAGCTTTAAAACTCAAGTTCAAAGATTTGCACCTCGTTTTATGGGATACAGGTAAGAAAATAATTTTATATTAAATCTAATATTAAGATTGTTTAAATTATATTATTTTCAAATTTTTTTAAAACACTTTTACAAAAAATTGGCTATAAACAGGTAGTCCTCAACTTATAATCACTTGTACTTATAATACGTAATCAGTAAATTCTGTAATTGATCAATGCAGTTCTCAATGAGTTTGAGCCCCTGACCCAATAGTCTGATATGTGGAAAATGTGAGGATCTGGGACATTCAAATTGGAATTATTGTCCATCCAATTCTAAAGAAAGAGGTTTTACATAGTTCTCTAACATCGTCATCTAACACCAGGAGCAGTTTAGATCCATGTTGCTCCAGCACAGAACATATCAGAATATGGCTGTAATACGAATTGTGCAGCACCTTGATAAGTGACATGAGGTCTGGGATTAGATATTGACTCAAAATATCTATTTAAACCAATAACAAAGCATATTTATTTAACAAATGAGAATATGTAATAAATGCGGTCGAAATAATACATGATGGTATCAAGTGGCGGAACTTAAAATTTTTGGCCCCCCACAAATTATTATTCGGGCCCCTATTACAGGAAAAATTTTTCATCTGGATAATTTTTATTAGAGATTAACATAAAAAGAACAAAATTGCATCATTTAAAATACAATGGAAATTATTAAAAGAAAATATATTAAAATTTAAAATTCTTCCTTCTGGATTTTAAATTTGCGAAATCTCTAATAACATCTTTTATTTCCATATTTTTGGCTGTATTCGCTTCAGTTCCTAATATAGAGAGATTATACAAACGTTCTTTGCCTGTTGAATTGCGTAAATAATTTTTTATTATTAAGTTTTGAAAATGATCTTTCTGCCATAGCCACAGTGACGAGTAGTGTGAGGAATAACAACAATGCGGTAATGACATCTGTAAAACTTAAAGATATTGTAGCGTATTTAATCAATAATAACTCAGCGAATCCTTTTATACTCGAAATTTTAACAATTTCCTCTCTAAGCATTGCAGTTGTCATTATCATCTTTATAATTTTAATTGAAGCACTTCGGCAGATTTTAAAATTTCAGGTTCTTCCATTTCTGCTAATTTTGTAGGTACCATGAAAGCAAATAAATTTGAAACTTCATGCAATCCTTTAAATCTGTTGTCTACTTGGTTTATAACTATATCTAAAGTTTTAATAAATATATTGATGCGAAAGTCATCCTCACTACCAAAATGGTGATCATTCATCAAAATGTTTTTTTACAAATTTTTGTCTTTTCCATGAAAAAGTTGGATTAATTTTCCATTTGGCTGCAATTTGAATTGCTTCATCTTTTGCCGAATAATACATATTTCTGTATTGTTTTAAATGTTTGCTTGCAGTTTGTAAAGATTCTGTCGCAGTCATGAGATCTAAAGTTTTCGCTTGTAATAATTTTGATGGTAAATTTATTTCACTTAGTATCTTAGACAAAATCACACATAGAAAAACAAATTCAGATGTACCCATATTTTTCTGAAGCCTAGATGCTTCTTTGCATTCGTCTTTTTTCCGACTTCTTAAGGATAATTCAGAAAGCCCTTTCATTATATCCATAAAGTGAAGTTTAACTGCTAAAAGTGAAGTGTATCTTCCAGCCCAACATGTTGGATTTAATCTTTTAAGTGTAATCTGCAACTCGCCTGTAAATCTTGATAGTAGGTCCCACCTTTTTACACTATTGCCGAAAAATGTATAAATATTTTCTAAAGTTGTAAAAAATGTAGATACTTTCTTGCAACTTTTTACAACATCGTTTATAACTTAGGTTATGAGATGCACGGTGTATGTATATAGCATTGGGTACATCTCGTTTAAGAAGAGTCTGAATGCCATTGAATTCCCCACTCATAACATTTGCCCCATCGTTTGCTTGTCCTCTACATTTACTTAATTTTATGTCATTCTTTTCAAACAGATTTAATGTTTTTTTATATAGTCCATCAGCTGTGTGGTTGTGTACAGTATTTCTGTAAAACCCAAAAAAAGCTTCCCTAATTTCAATTGAAATGATTCAAATTCTCTTTTTCATTTGAAATGATTTTCACGTATCTAAATACTTGACTTAGTTGGTCTTTTTTTTGTTATATCCTGCATGGTATCCATGATGATTGAATAAAAAGGTGCATTGCTAATATTGATTAACTTTGCCTTTAAACGTGTTGCAAGGCAATGTATAATTTCATTTTGGCTATTATGGCTTAAATATTTTGTAGTTCCATGTGGCATGTTCAAAACTTGTTTCATAACATTGTCATATTTTGATAAGAGATGTACTTGGGTTAAAAAATTTCCATTATAATCTTCCTCAAACGATTCACGATGACTACGAAAAGACAAACAATTTTTAGAAAGTATTAACATTATATTAACGAGTCGCTCTAATACTTGTACCCAAAAATTCGATTCGTATCGAATTTGTTGTTCTAAATTTTTATCAAGTGTTTCATTGTGCTTCCACTTTTCATATATACAACATGACTGCACATAATGTTGACTGTTTTCTTGCACTTTTATCTTTTTCGAAAGACCTCGCCAATCTCTAATTCCTTGTGTTCACCAATTATCCAGCAGGTTTTTTAAAAACAACCAACAAGGTTTGCAATATACCGCATCCAATTTAGGAGAATAACAAAGCCACAATCTTTCAACATATCCATATTTTGTTGAACTTTTGTAAAACTCTTCTGAAAATTTATGATTGTTTTGTAATGGATCTCGTTTAAAAGGTCCTCGGGGTCGACATGAGTCAGATAATATAATAACTTTCTTGACATCATCTGTTAATATTTTGCTCTGAAAATCTGCAATATCTGTTGAAAATAATTGGCCAATCTTACAATCATTATTTATATCTTTGTCAAAATTTATTGTACTTTTCTGCAAATCTTCAGTACAGTGATGTATTTTATCATCATTAAAATCAACTTGCATTTTTTCTTTATTATCATCATTTTCTAACTCCTCTCCATCTCTCGATGTACTTGGACTCTTGACAAAATTTGATAATATTGATGTACTTTGTTTGAGAAAATTTGATAATTTCGGGATTTTAGCTAAACACTCTTGTTGTCTTTTTAGCTTCCTTTTTTTCGCTGCACCACTGGTACTGCTTAACTTTTTTTTCCATCTTTACCCCTTAAAAATTTTGAAAATAATAACTTACATTGAAAAATTTAAAGTGGAACGATTGTTTTGCGATGGATCTCGTTTAAAAGGTCCTCGGGGTTGACATGAATCAGATAATATAACAACTTTCTTGACATCATCTGTTAATATTGTGTTCTGAAAATCTGCAATATCTGGTGAAAATAATTGGCCAGTCTTACAATCATTATTTATATCTTTGTCGAAATTTATTGTACTTTTGCGCAAATCTTCAGTACAATAATGCATTTCATCATCATTAAAATCAACTTGCATTTTTTCTTTTCTTGTCATCGTTTTCTAACTCCTCTCCATCTCTCGATGTACTTGGACACTTGACAAAATTTGATAATTTTGATGTACTTGGTTTGAGAAAATTTGATAATTTCGGGATTTTAGCTAAGCACTCTTGTTGTCTTTTTAGCTTCCTTCTTTTCGATGCCCCACTGGTACTGCTTAACTTTTTTTCCATCTTTACCCCTTAAAAATTATGAAAATAATAACTTACATTGAAAAATTTAAATTGGATTTATATTACAGCCTTTAAATAATAAAATTTTATCTTATTCTAATTTTGAAACTATTTGTTTTGAAATCGTTACCAAAAATATAAATAAATGTGAAGCTCAAAAATCCGTTTCGTCACGTTCTAACATGGCTGCTTGCAATAATTTCTGAATATTTATATGAATTAAAATTTCGATAACTATATTGTTTCCAAAATGTCGTTAGTTTTATCACAGGAAACAATTTTATATTATATAGAATATTACAATAGAAGTACATAAGTAAAAAATTAAAAAATAAAACTGAAAATATAATTTACTTACACACTGTTAATATTTATTTTGTAAAGAATTCCAGTTAACTGTAAGTTTCCCACGCATTCACCAAACAACACAATTAGCAATAATCAGGAGCGTTTTTCTTGAGTTATTGGTGTTACAACGCACTCATATTTGCTCTATCACGTGACAGCAACTCCCAAATTAAGATAGAATTGGTATTCTGGAGTTTCAACCAAGGTTGTTTTAAGAATAAAAATTTTAAAAAAATTTCTTTAACCAAATTGGTGTTCTTTATTTGGAGATCAAACGTACTCTACTCTTAAAAACAGTTTTACATCTCCAACGATTTCAACTCGGTATTTATTTTCCCTCAGATGCATTCCATTAACGACACTGTCACACCCCTCAACCCACCATCTACTGAGTACTAAATCAACCGCTCCCCCAATACAAACAAACTGCACGTGTTACAACAATTCAGCTCTTCCTGACAATGGGTAGAAACACAAAGAAAGCAGGTTACCTGCATGCTGGTTACCAGCGGCAACAGGCGCTGACCAGCGAGAAGAATGTGTCAGCCTTAATAATATAAAATTTCTTCAACTAAATGTGGTGTTCTTTATTTGGAGGCCAAACGTACTCTACTCTTAAATATAGTTTTACATCTCCAATGATTGCAACTCGGTACCTATTTTCTCCCAGATTCATCCGATTACCGTCACTGGACTCCTCTCAACCCACCATCTACTAAGTACTAAATCAACCGCTCCCCCAACACAAACAAAATGCACCTGTTACAACAATTCGGCTCTTCCTAACAATGTTGATGTCCTCGTCGACATTCGTTGCAATTGCTTTACATAATTTGATTAATACAATAACCCTTCATATAAAAATTACAATAATAATAATAGTTTTTTTTAACAAATAACTTTCTTTAATTCCACATAAGATACTTAATTTTTTAAAGAATATTAATAGCACGAAACATAAAGAAAGAAAAATATATATATGTTAAACCCTAAAAAAACAATATAGGTAAGACAAAAGGAAAGAAAAAGTATTCAGTCTATATAACATTCGTTTAATAATTATGTGGTTTCTTAGAAGCTAATTTAAGCCTTTCGCTAGACAAAATACCTTTCTACCATTTTGCTGTTCCCCTTCTATATCTTCCACAATATATCTATCATTATCTAACACTTTAGTGACAGCATATGGACCCTTATATCGTAATTCTAATTTCCTACTTTTGCCTGTCGATGGTATATGCGCCTTAAGTACTAAATCCCCTAACGCAAATTTTTCGATCTTTCTTTTTATTACAACATTAATTGCTTTAACCTCTTCTTTTCTAAATAACTACTGACAACTTTTATTTTCTCATCATCTTCCTGAACCTTATTAAGGCCACTAATTTCTACGGTTAATGGATTTTTGCATAAACTGATACCTCTGTATTTGAATATTAATTCAAAAGGTGTATACAGTATTTAGTAACACAATGTACAGTACTATTAATACTCCACTTTAAATCTAATAATTTAACGTCCCATTCTCTATCTCCCGATTCACAATCTAAACTTGCTGGTAAACAAGCAAGTATTGTTTTATTCAAATGCTCAATTTGACCATTTCTTCTTGGTGTTCCTGCAGCCACTTTAACATGAATTATATGAAAAGTCCTACAGAATTCCTCAAACATATTTGCTGTATTTGCTGTATAATATATATTGGAGGAATTAATTTATTATCCAATTTCGAATAATAATCAAGTTAATGAAAAATTAACATAGTAAAACCATAAAAATAATTAATAAAATGTTTATTATTAGGTACATAAATGTTTCTAAATTTTTAAAAAAGTTTATTTTATTATATTTATGACATTATCTTCTCTAACCAACCCTTTCAGTATGTTATAATGATAAGTACGAAAATCGTTTCAAAAATACTAGAATTTCCAGAATTTCGTATCAGATTATTGAACTCTAAATATGACAGCATTGCTGACAAGTTGAATTCGTGTTAGAGCTTGAATTCCAGAATACCAATCGTGTGAGTTAAAAACACACATGGAATCAGGGGATGTGAGTTCATGTATAACACGAATAACTTGAGAATAAGGCCCCAGTATGGATGTAAATATAATCAATATTCGACAAGTTTTCTGAAGATCGCATAGAAAGAAACATCTAATATTGAAACAATACTATACTGCTCCTACTGCTGCATTACTCTGATTCAATGAATGTTTCACTCTTTTCATGATTCATTTAATTTTTATTGTATTGTGCTGTTAATTTAAAAAAGGGTAAAGAAAGTACAACACAGAGGATTTGGGCCCTTTATAACTCTGGGCCTCCCCACATTGTAGTTCCGCCACTGATGGAATCAAGCTATATATATATGATTAGGCTTAGCAGCTAATATTGTAATAACGCTAAATTGTTGTTGTAATTTTCAAGAGAGAGCTCTGCTGTTACTTTCCACATATAACTGAGAGTGAACTCTTTTGCAGAAATCAAACACTATTTGTCTTCTAATTATTTCATAATTTAATTTGTCTGCATGTCCACTTAATACAGTTCACATAATTCTGAATCTGTCCACAACATAGTTCTAAATTCATCATCTTCACCGATTGTCATTTGTCCCTGTGCAAAGTCGCGAATTAGAACGAATGCAATACTATTAATTATAACTAAGCCTAATGGTTAGCGACTCTGCAAATTCCAGAATTCTGCCTGAGCTCAGGTCTTTTCTAAGTTCTAACTTAAATATAATTAACTACAAAACAATCTAACAATAACATAACGTCTAATCGACGAAACGAAAACGGAAATTGGAACTTATAACTAAAAGTACCGATTAGGTGTTAGAAATAGAATGAACAAAACGATGTTAGAAACTTATGCTAAATAAATTGAAGAAAATCTCAAACAAGTTAGATAACAAAAAATATAAAATTTATTAGACTCTAAAACACTTGCAAAAGTGTTAATAAATGCTTTATTGAAACTCTAATAAAGCAACAATCAAATAATCAACAAAACTTGTTTAATCTAACTCAAATATCGACAATCCAATTATACACAAAAAAAGAACCTTAAATGCTACTTAAATCTACTACCTCCACCTCCGATACAAACTTCAAACAATCGTCGATCTTTACAAGAAACTCAAATGTCACTTTCGCCAATTTTATGTTTGCTACAACACCTCTGGATATCAAACAACACCTCAATTGGCTGGTCGGATGCGTCCACTTTTATACTTGAGTGACGTACAGTCTCGCACTTTGCTCATTTGCATACTTAAATGTAACAAGTTTTAAAGTTGTTAGCTTACAGATTAATTCATTCATGTCATCCTCTTTACAATTAATTTATCTACCAAACAATACTTCGATACAGATCATTCTTAAATTCGCATATCGGACCAGTGGTAATATTATGTAGATAAGATGACATCATTAACTGGGATAGCTTTTCAGAGGACGGTTCCGATTCCGTATCACGTGATTGCTAACGACGGAGATGGAGAACGTGGGAAGTAAGTTAACTTTTAAACTAAAATATAATACGTTAGAATATAGGAAAATAGCAATAAATAAATAATAGAGTGCATAATAAAATAAAAATAGGACAGGTCAAAGTTAACTTCCTCACACCTGTCATACATCATCATTGTCAGCTGTTCCCTACAGGACAAATTGTGTTATTCTCATATTTCTTACATAATTATTTCTTTTATAATTTCTTTGTCAAGTTTATCTTTACTATATATCAGGGGTGGCCAACAGGTCGATCGCGGGACGATTTGTAGTCCATCTTCGTAAGTTATCGGATGACTCTCTTACTGTATAGTGCCTTCTCTAGACAATTAAAGCCAAACTTTTGCTTTATTGCTGAGTATGCCCAAAACAGTAACATCTGGTAGCAGCAGAGCATTTATACAAAATTCTAAATTTGCTGACGATGCCTTCTCACAGATGCAACATGATGCCTATGAATTGACAGTTGTGAGAGTTGAAGTGAATTATTGTGTTTGAGATTTATGAGTAAAGTAAAAGGAAATAACCATTGCCGCTGCCGGATATCTCGTTTTAGGCTAATGTTGTTTTGGGATATGTGGTTTTGGCTCCTATCTCTACTCTCACCATCAAACAAAGAATTTCGAAGATAGATTGCGAACTCATTGTTAACATATAAAGTCGATCTTAATGACAAATAAGTTGGCCACTCTTGCTATATACTATTTACAGATTATTATTAAAGGGTAACTTATTTTATTATTTACTTAGCATCTTGGAGTTTGTTCATTATTGCTATTTTTTGATGAATTATTTTAGCCACTTGTTCTTGTCTATGTTTGTAATCTGTTTGAGCTCTATGACAACTCAAACAGATTAATTGTAATTTGAGCTATCATAGAGCTCAAACAGATTACAAACATAGACATGACCAAACAGAGCTATATAGCTGAAGTTATATGTTGTATCATTTTAGAGGCTTTATTGCAGGCTCTGCACTTATCATTTTAAACTAAAAACTGAAATTTATATTTTAAGATAAATTTCACTTTTTTGTCTGAATTATTTGATCTTTTATAGCAATCATAAAAGCTTTGGTTTTAGGCAAAATTCCTGCATGGGTGAGCCATGCATTAGTTGCTAATTTGTCAGCATATAGTTAGTGAGTTTCATTAGGCTGTCTACCATGTAAAATTTTTTGGATCCAAGTTTGAATATGTTTTTCTTTTGGTTTAATTTTTTTAAATCTTGCATTACAGAGTTCCAACAGAGTACGGTGAAAATCTACTTTGATAATTGATGAGTGGAATAATGAGGAATTTTCTTTGTTATAAAAATATTCTTTTAAGTTATTTATTTGTTTATTACATAGGGTTGGGATATCAATCAGACCTCTTCCTCTTTCTTTTTTTGGCAAGCTAAGTCTCTTTATTGCAGATTTAGGGATGTGTTTTCTCTGGTGAGTTAAAATTGTGCAGGTTTTTCTTTGTAAACCAACTAATTAGATTTACAAAAAACCCTGTAGATAATACCAAATGAGTAACTGAATATTAGTATAGCAAAAGTATTTATAGCTTTGCAGAGGTTTTGCCATTAAGTACATTCTTGATATATTGTTAAGGTGCTGCATGTAAAGATTTTCAAAAACCTTTTTAATATTTTTATGATCAATATATATTTTGACTGTTGGAAGCCAAGGTATTTATAAGTTTTTTCTTCTTCTTCTTCCATACGATAAATAAAATCTCCATCTTTGAGTTAAAAGCCTATTTTCTTAAGTTTCCCTTATTTTATATATTGAGGTCTTCATTTACTTAATCCGAAATTCATACAATGTCATTTGAAAAAACTTCAGTTAACTGTAAGAAGTTTTCTGTCTGCTTTTCTGTTGAGACAATAGAGTTTTATATCATCCATGTAGAAAAGATAGCTTAGCTTGAATAAGAGGTTGTAATTCTGTTTTATTTGGAAACCATAGCACTATTATTAAGTATATTACTACTCTACAACTACACAGATTTTATATAGATATATAATAATATGTTAATATATTTGCTGTTATAAATGAATATTATTTAGAATATTCATTTATAACAGCAGAGATTAAACAGAAAAATTCTTAAAATAAAAATATATTTTATTATAACTATAAACAACTGAGTTCTGCTGCTTCTAATAATACAAGAAATCACAAGTACTTGAAGCAGGATAAATACACTATTTTATTATTAGATAGTATATGTAATATATATCTAATAATAAAATAGTGTATTTATCCTGCTTCAAGTGCTTGTTGTGATTT
>AYEL01057983.1:0-11610 GCA_000484575.1 Olivierus martensii
ATGATGATGATGAATGTTTTTGGGCAAGAATCAATTTTGCTTGAACGTTAATAGTAATTTTATGTTAAAGTAATTTTTATTAATATAGAGTAGTTAATATTATCATCAATAATTTCTTTACATAATTACATAATAATAATTAATAATTACATAATTACGGCGCCAAAAGGTTAAATTTCCCCTTAGGTACTTTTCAATTTTTATACGGCCCGCTTCATCCTATTTCCCCTTAGGTACTTTTCAATTTTTATACGGCCCGCTTCATCCTGAAGATTGTTTATCCGGCCCTCGGCAGAAAATAATTGCCCACCCCTGCTTTATAGGGAATTTTTACTTTTCAAAAACATCTGATAAATAAGAAAATAAGCCAATTACCACACAGTACTAAGAAATTAAATACAATTTAAAATATTTAGTTTGTTTATTTTCTTAAATTGACATTCAAGTAGATGTTTGCAAATTTAACAAATATTTCTATATATACAGTGGACTCCCATTAGGAAATCGCGTTATACGAGATACGCATTATCAGACGGTTTTATGCAAACATAAATATGTCTCTGATTTCCAGCGCTGATCGCATAATTGCTAATGAGATGTGCGTTAGTTTCGAATATGACATTATTGTGTGCAGTGTGTTAATTAACTTGTTTTAAAGAAAGTTTCTTTTAACAAAGGAAAAAGCAAAACAGAATACAGATAAATAAATTTTAAAAAAATATTAGTTTTTTTTCTACTTTTGTGCCATTTTTAACATAACATGATGGAATTTTATAGAATTTTTTATTATTTTTTATTATAATTATAATACACACATTTAATTAATTTTAGTCATAATTGTCCTTTCTAGCCCTCATAATAATACTTTTCTGCCATTTTTAACATAACATGATGGAATTTTATAGAAATTTTTATTATTTTTTATTATTATTATAATACACACATTTAATTAATTTTAGTCATAATTGTCCTTTCTAGCCCTCATAATAAAAATTATTCAAATAATGTTTCCTTTAACTATTTTTTTTTTGTTTGTTAATAGATTTCTGATTTTCTTTTTTAAATATTGTATAAGATACAAATCTCAAGCTAGGAATTCTTTAACATCGGAAAATTATCAACTAAAATTAAATAACTTAAAAGGTACATTCTATTTATCTTATTCTGGAGATATTATTATGCATTTATGAATATTTAGCAACAAAGATAGAAGTAACTATATAGAGTAACTGGAGGTATAATATCACGGAATAGGAGGGTTATATAGAATAGCATGGTTTCTCATAGAGGAGGCGGTGTTATAAAATTGTAATTAGAGTCCCTAGATATATAGAGTACGGAATTCAGCCGCCATTTTATATCCTCCTGCCGATCGATAATCTCGGGTAACTTTATGGAAACTAAACCATAATACTATATTTCTTTTCTAATTTATAAATACAGCAGTTGTTTACCTGACAAACAAAGTTCGTATTTGGAAAAGTTTTCCTTCTAATATTTTGTAACCACTTCTTTTTATCTCTTATTTCTATTACCTTGCTGCAAAAGAAAGAATCTATCCTTTTCTGTTCAATTAGAACAATTTATAGCACTATAACAAGGCATGTTCATAAAAAATAACCAGAAAGAATGAACGCAATGATAACTCCCTATCTAACAGGATATAAAATGGCGATTTGACGGCATCTAGTGGCGCAAAGAAATGCGCTACTCTATCTATGGACTCTAATAATGCAGAATTTTTACGTTAAGCGGACACATACTTTGGCCTCAGCTTTAGTTTCCTCGGTGAGAAGTATGACGGTTTAAAATAGAGAACATGTTTTCATCAAATACAAAAATTTTTGCGCCTTCTGAAATCATCGGATCCGCAAAGACTATAGGTAAGATAGTAATTGTTTTCTGAGTTTTTTAAGAATATTTAGGAATTATTTTTCACAATATCTCTTCGTATTTTGAGAGATTGGAGTAGATTTCGTTCAAATATTATCGTATGGTGGTGACAATATGGAATACTATTCTATATTGTCTACGTTCAGTCCTACTACTATAATTTAAGCTAGCATTTGATCCATTAAAATTTAAATAAACATATAATCAGACTATTTTATAAATTAGACTAGTCTATAAACAATTCTAAGGATTTTTTATTTTTTCTAGTAGGCTATCACTACACCTAAGCCAAGGCCTAAGCGAAAACCTTCACTACCCAAAAGAAAATGATACAAATATTGAATAAAATCATGTTCTGAATACATATTTATCTGATACTTTTGGAAAGTACCTGGAAGAAAAAATGCTGTTTTTCTAATTATTTTAAAAATGGAATACTATTCCATTTAACTCACCTTTGGGACAATATAGAATTTTGCACCTTTAAATAATTTTTTTAAATTACACGATAAATATATAAACTATGGCAACCTTGTTTAAATATGTTATATGGGAATGTCCATAGAAAGTAATAATCATATAAGCTTTTTTAGAATTTTCATAAATTATAAAAAATGGTATTCCATAATATCCCCAGTTACTCTAAATTTTATTCATCTTAATTTATATTTAATTAAATTATTTAGTACATTATATACAGAATTAATGTACAGTATAGGTATTTCAAGATGATAGTTAATTTTTTGCACCATATAAAAATTATATAGTTACAAGAAATCTATTTGATAAAAACTTAATTAATGTGTGATAGGAAAACATCAAAAAAAAATATGAAGGCTTTCTCCAAAAAAGGGAAGTGGTCAAGATCACTACGACTTTCATCCGTTACAGCCAATCAGAGACTGTTGTACAAAATAATTCAGTGAGAAAAAATATATATCAACATTAAGAATGTATTCTTGAACTTAAAGTAGAACATAATAAGACTGTTTTAGATAAGTTTAATGACAATTTGAATTGACGACGCATCTAGAAATGTTTTCATCTACGTACGAATTAATTATTTTGAATTTTTGAAGCCGTAGAGAAAGTTTCTACGTGATCCAAAGTTTGCATCTCTAAAAAGCTAAGTATCAATTTTTTTAAATTAACTGATGCTTTTTTACTCCTAATTTTAAAGTAAAAAATATGTTTAAAAATTAGAATTTAAAATTTTGGAACTTTATTTTTATTATTAAAGTATATAAAATTAACAAATATTCACAGGAAAAAATTTGTAAAAATTTTTTATCAATTTTTTTTTTATCTCTTATAAGTTTAATAAAAATATAAGGATATAAGTTGGATAAAAATTATTAATTTTAGGGAGTGATTCGATATTACTCAACATATATAAATGTATTACCATAATTGTGAACACGGCTAATGTCATGCCCCATTTTCTTGATACAGAAGTTTAGAATTAAGTATGTCAAAACCGAAGAAAGTTGAAGGTCATAACTATAGTGCCCTGGACAGACGGTAGAAAATGATTTTCTCAAGGTAGATGACGTAAACACGGTTTTCTCAAGATATACACGTCTCAGTATATAAACAACTTGGTCAATATTGAAATGCTACAGATAGCCATGAGTCTTTGGGTAAGTAGAAATTTTAAAATTAGAAAAATCTGATAACTTTCGTTATTAAAAATCCTAAATTTAGATATTCGTTAATTAAAAAATATTATCATTTTATTCACGCAGCCTTTTTTCTTACTGTTACTGTACGTGACAGTGGGATACGGACATCGATACTCTAGTCATCATACGCGTGG
This sequence comes from Olivierus martensii, assembly GCA_000484575.1. Taxonomy (NCBI): domain Eukaryota; kingdom Metazoa; phylum Arthropoda; class Arachnida; order Scorpiones; family Buthidae; genus Olivierus; species Olivierus martensii. The sequence continues at coordinate 3,710 of AYEL01057983.1, forward strand.
AGGATATGGAGAACATCGATACGGCGATTCCTCCTATGGTTCCGAAGATGGAGAAGCTCATGGTGATTACGAAGCGGATGGTGGAAAGTCACACGCCATGTACGGAGCAGAAAAATCCGGAGCGCATAAAGCTAAAGGTGCTCATGGGGGATTAGGTGCATTTTTCGCCGATTATCACGATAGAGGTTTGATAGCCAGAGACAGAGGGTTCGGATACGAGAAAGCTTATGCATACGACAAACAAGTAGCATTAAAAGATATCGGAGCGAAAAAATCTAGCTACAAAGGATTACAAGCTTCCAAAGAACAACAGGGTCACAAAAAAGCTTCCGATTACGGAGGTTACGGACATAAAGCACACGACAGTGGAGGGCGACACGGTGAATCTGGTTATTCTAAAGAAGGACAAATTGAAAGTTCTCATGGAACTTATACTGATAATCATGGAGATTTCAATACCGGAGAACTTATGCCCAGTTATGGATACATGTATAATCAATATCGTCAACCCGGATACAGTTACTCTTATTAAACGATTGATTGATTACTTGTACAGTGGCTTTTATGATAAAAAATTATGAGGAATTTAACTACAGAATATTCTGTTAATGTTAAATTTCTATAATTCGGTTTTTGTCCGTTTGATTTTGAGAAGTGTACAAAATAAATATTTTATTGTTTTGTGGTGTTGTTTACTGCTATCATGCGTTAATTTATTAATAAAATATGTTAAATATAAAAAATAATTTATATAGATTTATTGTTTTTATTATGATATTGAATGAATTTAGTTCTTAAGACATTATTATTTTGATAAATAATCAAAGTTACGATATCACTTCACGAAAATTTAGAATAAAATCTATATCACAAATTAAATTAAAAATATAATCCTATAATTTATAAGCAAAATTTCTATCAAATTCTACAAAACACTATGTTAATTGTTCAGAGAATTTTGATTTTTTCTTCTTTTATAACGAAGAAAAAAAAATCTTAAGATTCTCTGAGCTAAGTTTGCAGATAAAAACTTTAAATACAAATTATAGAGATAAACATTTGCAAGTTTTTTTTTATATATATCTGTTGAACAATCAAAATGCAACAAAATTCAATAAATTATGCAGGTTTATATTACAAGTTATTCCTACTGACTTGATAACTAATTAATCCGTACATGTTAAAAAATTTAAAAAAAAAAATTTATGTATTATAAAATATATTAAATATTTTATATTGAGAAACCGTAAGTAAAGAAAGAAATTAATTTTTTTTAAGGGCGCGCCAAAGGCATTCGTCCTCGATTATTCCAAAAATAGGAAGCGCGACTTTGCGAGTGTTCCATTTCTGATTCAAAGAGGGGAATGGGTCAGTGGCGAGAGGTGACGTCATCGGGAAGGTTTTCGTTTCCTGTTAGGTACAACTAAACTAGGAAAATTTACGAAAAGAAAAAAAAAATCGAAATAAGGAAATTGCTACGACTCTCTCATTTATTATTTATTCCTTTCTAAAATTACATAATTACTTATAATGAGAGATTAAATAAATAAACGAATTTTTAAGAAATTCCTAGTAAATTTTAGAAAAATAAGAAATGAATTTTATTAATTAAACAAAATGTTTATTCAAAAAACCATAGAAATGATTTCGAAATATGATGACGAAATATCAAAATGAATTATTGTCGATAATTTTTGAAAAGTTGTTATAAAATTAATTATACTCTAAAATTTAAAATCTAATTTTATAAAATACAATGTTGTACTTTCTGTTAACCACCAGAAAATTTTTTTTATTAAAAAAAAATGGCAATGAACTAAAAATTTCAAGCATTCTGCCCTATCAATAAATTACTGGTTTCTCTATTACCTAGTATTTTTAGCAAAATTTATAAATTTTGTTTATTTATATTATATTCCTACGCTTTATTATAGTATATTTATATGTTATACCGGTGTTTTTCAAACTTTATATAGATTGAGACCAGTTTTTTTTTTGCAATCCAAAAATATAATCGCATATATAAAAAAAACTAATGAAAAAAAAAATATATATATATTTAATGATTTCATAACAGCAAGTTAATTTAGTTTAGGTATAATTAATATTATTTAAATTATTTATTATTAAATACAGCGGACTCCCGTATAACGCCCCCATACGCGTAAAGGAAATCGCGTTATACGAGTCATGAATTATCAGACGATTTTATGCAAATTTAAACTTACCTCTGAGTTCCAGCACTGATATCATATTGCTAATGAATGTGCGTTAGTTTCGAATATAATTTTATTGTGTGCAGAGTGTTAATTAATTTGTTTTAAAGAAAGTTTCTTGTAATGAAAGAAAAAACAAAATAGAATACAGGTAACTAAATTTTAAAAAAATATTGTATACAAGTAGATGCCGTATAATGTGGAATCCGAAATTGCGGATTTGTATAACCCGACGGAAACTTGTTACAGTTGTCATGGAAACGAAATAAAACATCGTTTGGTTATTTTTTTTTTATTACATTCAACGGATATTATAACTGATAACGTTTAAAAAATTTCTTACACGTTATACGGGAGTTTATTGTATTATTTATTTATTTACAGTATTTTGGATCATATAATTAGGTTATTTATATATTTTATAAGGATGGAACCGGATACAATTCATATTTGGAGAAATGTTGTTTTATATATACTGTATATATATTTAACAAAATCGAGAAAGAAACTGACAAAACCGGATAAACTATTATGGTAATAATTTATAAAACTTTATTATTTGCATTATCGGAATAAAAAATATTTCAATATTCTGTTTGTTATGATCAGATATATATATATATATATATAATGATTTATGCCATTTATATAGAATGTGCGTGGTTTTCTTTTTCTAAAGGAAGAAAGAAGATGCAAATTTTAAACTGAATGGAGAAATATATTACGATTTTGGCGTTTTCAATTCTGTTAATGAAAATTTCTATATTTATAACCCTACACAGCTTCTGCCGATTTGCATTTATTGATGCAAAGTCTCAAAAAAAAGGTAAGACAGCATTATTGTTCCTAAGTATATCGACGAAAGTAAAAAACGAAAAAAGATTTAAGCCAAAAGCGTAAAAAAAAATTTGCTTATTTATGAATATTATAAGGTTTCATTTACGTAAAAATAATTACTCAAATTTGTTTGACTAATGTTGTGACACATTTCCAGGAATTAACTGTTTTATAATATCAGCGAGGTCGTTGTTGCGTATGTAGATTGGTTACGTATCGTTAATAGTTATAATTTATAATCGATATACGCAATAAATTTTAAAATATTAGAAAAAAATAAAACATTTTCTAGAAAATATAGGCCTGAAATTAAACAACTTATTTAATAAAAAATAAAATTTCAAACTTATAAATGCTACAAAGTAAAAATTTTCAGATTTCTCGTGGAATTATCTTTATTAATTTAGAATAATAAATTGGAAATATTCTATTCATTCAAATAAATATTTTTCTTTTTAATTTATTCACTTTCATCTAAACAAGACAGATCCAATGTATTTTGTGTTTAAATTTTTAACTAAAAATCAGGTTATTAATTATTAATTAAGATGTTTAATAAAATAAAAGTTTAATAAAACATCTAGTATTACTGGCGACAAATAAATATTTTATAAATTTTTATACATAAATTTAAATGTAACTAATTAATGGAGATAAAGAAAACAAAAACATGAAAAAGATCGAATAATAAATATAAATGGACATCGATTTTCATTGTTTTTCAGAAAATTAAAAAATGTTAAAAATTTTTTGCAACATTAATTGTTGGTATATACCAAATAAGCTGTGATATTTAAATAATGGGAATAATAAATAAAGCATTTCACTCTTATTTCTTCTCATTAAAATGATTAGTTCACATTTAATCCCATTTAAATTGAAATCAGTCTACTGTATTACAAATATATAACTAGTATATAAGGAAATATATTGTATGTCATGTAATATTCTGTTTTATCAAAGCAAAGCAGAGCTATTGTAAACAACCATATTTAAAATATATACTTGCATGACGCTAAAGTACTTTAAGCGTCATGCAAGTATATAAAAAAATTTTGTGTTGGTCTCTTTTAACCTATTTTTCCAAAAAAGTGAGGCTTATAAATTCATCATCCTGCTATATGACTCTCGTTTTAGAACTAATTAATAAATTTTCGTGAAATTTTATAGTCATAGTCTACCATTAAAGATGATTTTGGTTTTACACATAATTTCATTTATTTAAAAATGACGAACATTCAAAATTTATAGATTCCTTCTAATGGAGGTGATATGTAATAAAGGTTAGATAGACTATTTACCTGCAGGTTATCTTTTCCCTCGTCTTGGAAATTACAGAGTGACAATCAAGACAAGGGAAAAGATATCCTGGCAGACAATACAAATAATGGAGAGATGATATAATAAAAGTAACTGATTCACAGTGGATGCAGATTATACAATATAGATACATTTGGAAACAAAAGAAGGAGGCATATAAATCTAGCAGTGAATGAAATAAGAAATGATGATGATGAGACTATTTGAGAATCCTCTTTCGTATTGATGACATATAGCAATTTAATCATTCCAAAATAATGGGCAGATTCGGAAAGGAAGCGATTAATTATTTTATAACTGGTTGTTTACATTTCTCTATGGAATGCCATTTTTTAAATGTGATTAACATTACTGAAAACAATTTTAAAGTTATATTAAACCTATTTTGTAGCTATGCAATCTTTTTTGATGCAAAAGTAATAATTTCAGATATTTCTGATAATGTTTGGGCGAAGATCTTGTTTGTAATTAACAAATATACTACCGTGTAACCAAATAAAAGAATAAAAAATGGTGGTATCCCAAAGATTTTGTATATAAAAAATGGAAGAAAATTTCTTCTTAGAAAAATCAAATTATTTTCGATATAAATGGAGCCCGTAGTTTTTAATGTTATAATACAAAATCATATTTTGCGTATAAAAAAAATGTGTTTTTGTAAATCATATTTCAAATTTAAACAATTTCTGGTTCCTCGGATAATGCTAGTTGAAGCTGCATTTTATTAAATCTCTAAGCAAATGTAATATTCAGTTTATTTAGACTCCAAATAGTTATTATAAGAAATGTAATCTTAATGATTAAACGGAAATTATTGCGTTAATCTTTAAACATTTTTGATTACATTTAAAATTAAATGTATTTTGTTTTTATATCATTAAAAACATTTTCATTCATTCTACATAATTCCTCAATTAAAATTCCGGAAATTATTGAGTATTATTCTGTATGATATATGCATTAAAAATTATACTCAGTACGGTGCAGTATTACTGAACTTAATAATTTTGACTGCTGCCATCTGGTGAAAAATAATTAAACTTTTCTGATTTTTTTTTCTTTTTCTAAATTTTATATTATGAACTAAAGAAAATGAATGGTATTTTCAGATATAATTATTATTAATAAATATTTTTAAAATTTAATTATAATTCAAAAATGATACAAAATATTATTTTCTTATGAAAATTCTTCTCTTTGTTCACAGTTTCGTTGAATAAATAATTTAAATTGAAAAAATCTTTAACAAATGAATAAATAATAAAAAAATTAAAGAATTGATCTTGAGACCCTTTACATTATTTCGATTTTATATTATTATTATTATTATTCACATTCACATTATTATTATTATTATTACATTTTCTTAATGCTTTCAGATTCCCCGAGGGAAGATTAAAGAATAAGCCAATGTCGCTTTCTGTTAGGAACTACCCACTTTCTCACTTATAAACATCGTTTTTTCTTGTTATGCCAGTAATGATACTAGCCTATTGAAAATGATCGATGTAGACTTGAGTTTATATCGATCATTTTCAATAGGCTAGAATCATTACTCATTATAATAAGAAAAACGATGTTTATAAGCGAGAAAGCGACATTCGCTTATTGATTGCGAGAATTTGTAGCATCATTTTCAATAGACTTGTTTCTCTAGTTAAATTTCATTCAAATCAGATTATTTGCGAATAATATCATACTGACAAGCACATAGAATGAATGGAAAGGATTAATTAAAAATATTTTTTAAATAATATAAAAATGTAGCTAGCATATGTTTTCTTATTCTGTTTATTTTAGACAATGATTGAAGATTATTTAAATCAGAATGAAAAACTCAAATACAGTAACTGAAAATTGATTTATGAAGTTATATTATTCAAACAGTATTCACTCTAAAATATTCATTGAATATTAATTGAAAGAAATAAGTTTTTTATATAATCATAGATCAAATTCAATTGTTTAATTTCTTTATTTTGGCTTACAAAATCAGGTAATTTATAATAATAATAATAAATTTGGCTTAAAAATATAGGTACTTTCAATCATTATCTGAAATAGAATAAGAAAATAATTTATAAAAAGGTGGGCCATTTATTTATGCATTAAGTTGATAAATACTTTTGATGATATCGATTTATAATTACACTTAAAGTGTTTTGAATTAAGAAAATTTTTAATTTTAACCTTTTTTAATCATTGTTGTTTAAGGTACGAGGGAAGGCCAAATAGTTCTTATCCTCATCATGACGCGAATGTGCTAGCGATCCAAATTTGTTCCTCCAACTCTACCTTCTCTATATAACCACCTCTTAAAGCCACACATTTCTCACACCTGTGGAACAGTTGTTTAATCCCGTCTTTATAGAAGTCGGCAGATTTGAAAAAAACCAGCTCTTCACAGCAGTAATGACCTCCTCATCATCAAAGAAACTTCTTCAAATGTTTTTTTTTTTTTTCATATTTCGAAACAGAAAGACGTCTGAAGGTGCCAGGTCAAGAAAATATGGGGATGGGGCAAGATTTCAGAGCCATATTTGTGCAGAAAACTGATTGTTTCTACAGCTCGGTGTGCAGATGTATTGTCAGCTAGTTGCAACACACCGTTTAGCAGAAAACTACATCTTTTTTCCTCGATACTTTCTTATAATTTTTGTAGCAAGTTCCTGCAGTATGCCCCTGTTATTATCGACTCTTTTTGTAAGTAATCTGTCAATATGACACCTTTGCTGTTCCAATACACAGACATGACTTTGCTGGACGATCTTCTCTTGGATCATCCTGTAGACTGGTACAACCACATTTGAATTCCCATTTTCATCGTTTCACAGTCTCATATGATGGATATTCCTCGCCATATACAACTGATATATCTTCGTGGATTGTTTGTGCAGTTTTCTATTGAAGATGAAGAAACTGTATTACAGCTCGATACTCAGTTTTGCACAGCATGGCATCTTTTGCTATCATGCTTCTAATTCTGGTTAAATAGGACCTACCAAAACAAAAAGAGGTATGGGTATTAATAAGACAGTAGCCATAATTATTTACAATTACAGATTTATAACCACATACAACATGCGAGGGTAAGAACTTTTTGGCCTAGTAATTATATAAATTTTTTATGAAGTAAGAAACTGTAAAATTTTTCATTTATATGATAATATATATGCTGTTATAAATTACATAATTATTTAATTATAAGATGTATATTTATAACAGTTTGTATATAGAATATTCTTCGGATGTGATAAATTTTTACAATTGGAAAAATTTCTTTATCCAATAGAAAAAATTTATGATTGAAAGCTCAATTCAGAGGAAACAAAAACTATATTGTGTAAAATAAAAATACTTTATTGTAAATTTCAACTGCATGACTGAAACAATAGTTTCTTTAATAGGTTTAAACTTGGAATATTATTAAGTTTTGGGATAAAAATTATAGAATAGCTCATGGAATTTCAAGCATCACGTTAAAGATATACGAGATCATGGTTGGGATAATAAATCTGAAATTGGCTA
>AYEL01057995.1:0-49478 GCA_000484575.1 Olivierus martensii
GACATGATGGAAAGAAGAAAGATCGATGTCGTGTGTACAAGAAACAAGATGGATGGGGAACAAGACAAGAGAACTGGGAGAAGGTTACAAGATTTTCTACAACAGTGCAAGAAGAGATGACGACTACACGGGCAAAAGACTCATGAACATGAAAGTTGAAGGAAGGAGGAAAAGAGGACGACCCAAGAGAAGGTGGCAAGATATCGTGGATGCGATCTGAGATCAAAAGGTCTCAGAAGGGAATGGACAAAGGACAGAACGCAATGGAGAAAGGCTCATCAAAAACAGTGACCCGATATAGAAATCGGAGGGAGCTTAATGATGATGATGATGATGATGAGAATCATAAGAAATGCAAAAAATTCACTGTTAATAACTCATTCTCGAATTACCCCCTTAAAAATCAAATTGCCTCACAGAAGGGCAATTTAATATTGAAGGGAAACCACTGCTCTAATGCAAACTATTTTACAACAGATGTATCAGAATAAAATCGATAATTATTTTACGTTATAAATAGTTATCATCAGCAAATATTTTATACTGTGCAAACAACTAAGGGAACGTGTATAGATCTAAATAAATAAATATATTCATGTATAGAATAAATTTTTCTTCTTGCATGTGGCTCATAAGCTGATAATACCGTATAAAGAATTAAAGTTTAGAAATGACAATCAACCCCATTTTATGCATCTTTAGAAACAATAATTTAATGAATCTTTCTATTCAATGTGTGGAAAGAAAGGATGAAGAAAATTCAAAGGGTCAAAAATATAGAAATTTTCATTCTTGAAAATGTTCATGATGTCATTCGGAAAAATGACATATAAATGTTAAAGGTTAGGTTAGGTTAAGCCGCCATATCCTCATGGGATATTCTGTATCTGGTGGCTGCCACTTATAAAGCCCATTACAGGCTGGCCAACCTTCGTGATGAGGTTCGACGGCCCGAGCCCGGACCCTCCTGAAAACCCGAATCCTCCAGAGTGGTAAGCCAAAGCTTAACCATCCGGCCGACTAAATGATAAAGAATTAAGAATATTCGAATATCAGTTAAATTGAAAATTCTGATTGTTTTAATTAAAGGTAATTTAATTTTTTACCAGAGAACTTGGATAACCAAATGATTATAATGTAGTGTAGTGATAATGGAGATCATGATAGAAGGATATCTGATTGAAAAAAAGTTGAAAAATTGAAAGGAAAGTACTTTCAAAAATGTGCCGTATTTCCCAAAATCGATTTTCAAACTTTCAAAGCAGTTTTTTGGTGGTTGAACACCTGCCGGAGTATCGACAATGACTGAAGTATGTACTTTAGATAACGTCAAAATAATTGACGATCAATCTCGATGGAAGGAAACAAATCAAAAAGCCATCTTTATCATTTAGTCATCAGAATTTTATACCAAAAATACCAAATCTGAAACTATATACATTTCGCGAAAGATTTTCAAGATTAGATACTAAGAAAGGATAATTTAAAAGTTAAGATTAGAAGAAAAGTTTTCGAAACTCGGCGAAAATAAAATCGAATTCTGTATAAAAATAAGTTTATATTTTATAAATCAGCTTATTTAATTCCAATAATTTTTAATTTTAATGCAGTAATAAATCCAAAAATACGTAAAGTATTAAACTTGTATTTATTGATCCGATAATTTACTGGCACATGTTAGTTTCAGTGAATTATTCCCAGTGAACAAGAAGCATATGCGAACATCGCAGTGAATAAATTAAATCAGGAACTGTAGAAATCATAAAAAATTCGAATGAATTAATGGTTAATTGAAAATTGTTGTTGATGCTCATTAACATGTTTTCTTGTCAATCATGCGAAACTACTTTGTCCATTATATCAGCAAGTAAAACTAGCATTAGAAACTTATTTACATAAAAAATCAATTCGATATAGTATATTTAAGATTTTGTGCAAATGGATTGATTTTGCATTGATGAAGAGCTTTATTAAAATTTAGTACAACATTTGACTTTTGAAAAAAATAGCATCATTTTAAAACTTTTTCTAAAAAGTAGAGCATCATCATTTTAAAAATGATACTCTTCTAATATAGTATATTTAAGATTTTATGCAAAATGGATTGATTTTGCATTGATGAAGAGCTTTATTAAAATTTAGTGCAACATTTGACTTTTGAAAAAAATATCATCATTTTAAAACTTTTTCTAAAAAGTAGAGCATCATCATTTTAAAAATGATACTCTTCTTCTTCTAAGTAAGGTATCTAGTCTTCTTAGCAAAGAAAATCTAAAAAAACTAGATCTCTTTCTTAGAAAAGAGAAGATCTAGTTTTCTAGAAGTAAGAAGAAGTAAGAGAACTAAGAATAGAACTAAGAAAACCAAAGTAAACTACTACTTAGTTTTCTTAGAAGAATAAGAGAAAGTAAATTCTCTTTGTCCTTCTTAGTTTTCTCTATTCATGTTTTCTAACCGACTCAAAAAACAAGAGTAGAGAAAACTAGCTCATAGTTTCTAAGGTAATCTTAGAAACTATGAGCTAGTTTTCTCTAAAATAAACTTTAAAATAAAATATTAATAAGTGAAAAGAAAACAAAAAACACTTTTTCTTAATTTTGTAGAAATAAAGCTCATAGTTTCTAAGATACATCTAAGATACTTTAGAAACTATGAACTTTATTTCTATTTTTACAAAATTAAGAAAACCAAAAATGGATTTCGTGTCTTCTTTTCATTTATTAATATTTTATTTTCATATATCAATTCACGTATAGTATATTTTAATCGCTTTATAATTTTAATAATTATAAAGAAAAGTTTCCACCATAAAATCATGTTAATTTTCCGAGTAACAAGTAAAGATGACCTTAATTAAAGCAATAACCATTTGTTGTTAATAAAGATTTAATGGCTGAAGAGGAAATTTAATAGTTATTAATGCAAAATTCCTCGAGGAAATATTAAAAACTTAATATTTCCTTACGGAAGTATAAAATTTTAAAGTTTAATTTAAACTAACTCATAAAAATGGAAGCAGATACAGAAAGTCCAAAGTCGAAGTTGCTGCAGATTCATAATTAATCATATCACTTAAACTTCAATCTTATCTTTCATCATAAAATGGGAAACATTGATAAAGTTTGCTAAAATGGCTGAAGGAAGATAAACATAAATATTTTATATATTAAATAAATTAATGCATTGATTTATTTTTGTAGAAGTTTCCTCTGTCGGTCGACGAAAAATCATAATATCCTCCATTTTATTTCATGTATTACTTGATGAATGATTTATAAATGTAATATGATTGAGAATAATTTTGTTATCTAGACGAAAAAATAAAAAGAAAAAATACATTTTTCTTTTTTTAAATAATGACAGATTATATGCCAAAAATAGGACGAATTTCAATAAAAATAACGAAAGTTGTTCGAATTTTTGAAATGTAACAAATAAGATTCATTGAACTTGAACATTTTTTTGCAGAAATTGAATGAAAAAATAAAGAATAAGTTCAGAATTTTTTAATTTTTAACAGATTAAAGTGAAAAATAAAATTTTAGAAAGCGAAAAGAAGACAAAAAAAATTTTTCGTTTTCTTAATTTTGTAGAAACAGAGTTCATAGTGCCCATGATAGCCAAATGTCATGCTTTTAGGCTTTTTTGTTTTGTTATTGTCGATAAATCTGTTCATCTTTATTTAGAATTGAACTTGAACATTTTTTTGCAGAAATTGTATGAAAAAATAAAGAATAAGTTCTGAATTTTTAATTTTTAACAGATTAAAGTGGAAAATAAAATTTTAGAAAGCGAAAAGAAGACAAAAAAAAAGTTTTCGTTTTCTTAATTTTGTAAAAACAGAGTTCATAGTTTCTAAGATACCTAAAAAAGAAGACTAGAAAAAAATAAGAACAACAAAGAGAACTTATTTTTTCTAGAAAACTAGGTAGTTTAATTTTAGATGCCTAAAAAAGAAGACTAGAAAAAAAATAAGAACAACAAAGAGAACTTATTTTTTCTAGAAAACTAGGTAGTTTAATTTTAGTTTTCTAGAAGAAAATTAAGAGTAAACTAATTAACTAAAGACCTCTTAAACTAAGTAGTTTAAGAAAAACTTATACTACTTAGTTTACTCTTAGCTTACTCTTAGTTTTTCTTAGTTTACACCAAATATTTCTTAATTAACTCATAGTATTTCTTAGTTTACCCTTAGTTTTTCTAGATCTTTCTAGATCTTAGTTTTTCTAGAAAGAGAAGTAAGAAAGAGAAGATCTAGTTTTATTAGCTAAGAAGACTAGATACCTTTCTTAGAAGAGAGCATCATTTTTAAAATGATGATGCTCTACTTTTTTTTAGAAAAAAATTTAAAATATTGCTATTTTTTTAAAATTCAAGTGTTGCACCATAATTATTAAAAGATTTAAGAGCAGACAAAGTTATCAAAATTTATAAAACTTGCATAACTTACACGATTATTTTACGAATTGCGACAATTTTAATTAATTTATAAAAAAATTAATGAATATTTAATTAATTATAAAAATTTATAAGATTTTTATTAAAGTTTTTTATTTATAAATCAATATTCTAGAAAACACTTCTCACAATATTTATGTGAAAAAACGACATTGACAGAAAGCGATAAATAAATATGAACGTGTCAAAATCAATATTAGTTGTGTTTGGAGAGAGCTTCCATTATTGAATAAAAAGATTTATGGGTCTTCATAGCTATTGTGACTTGATGTCGTACATGGTGTTAGAATCAATAAATATATAAAAATAAAAAAGAGAAATCCGCCCTTGTGATCAATCTCGTTATCATACTTTCTATTCAACGTCACAGCTTTAACTGTTCGATATTTTAGCAGATTGTTTTCTTTTTTAATAATTTACAGAATTACTGTCTATTAAAAGAAAATATTTGATTTATTACATGAAATGAAGTGGTGTTATTTGTGTCAGAAGTTAATTAGGGATATTTGAAACTTCTCTAATTTACAGTTATATTTCTTAGTTTACCCTTAGTTTTCCTTAGTTTACTCTTAGTTTTCCTTAGTTTACTCTTAGTTTTCCTTAGTTTACTCTTAGTTTTTCTTAGTTTACTCTTGGTTTTTCTAGATCTTCTCTTTCTAGAAAAGGAAAAATCTAGAAAACTAGATCTTCCCTAGAAAGAGAAGTAAGAAAGAGAAGATCTATTTTTATTAGATTTTTCTTATCTAAGAAGACTAGATACCTTTCTTAAATTAGGGATACAGTCAAACCTGTTTTTATGCGGTCGGTTTTTGTGCGTTATTTTTTTTAATTACATTTTTTTAATTAATTTTTATTCGTCATATGCATTTCATGGAATGTTTTTTATATACTGCACAAAAAAATTGCACATAAAAATGCACAAAAAAAAAAAATATCGCACAAAAACCGACCGCATAAAAACAGGTTTGACTGTATTTGAAACGTCCCTAATTAACTTCTGACACAAATAACTTCACTTAATTTCGTGAATTTAATGAATTTCTCACGTTCTGTATAATCACGAAAAAGTAAAGCATGATTAAAATATTTATGTTCGGCAATAATACATACTCCACATGAAAACATATTACTATCAGAAATATTTTTAAATATTTTAAAATTATTTGCAAATGCAATATTATTTTGAAAGAAAAGTATATAAGGTATGACGTTGTCAAAAAAAATTTTTTTTTTATGAAAATTAAATAAAACAGATCGGTAAAAGAATTCTTAAACATAGATTGAAAAATATAAACTATGACATAAAAACGTAAATTCAATATACCAGTTTATACTCCATCGCTTTTAGCCATTGCTATATATAATACATTGTCAGAAAAATAATCTGTTAAACCAAAGAAAGTGAGGTTTTTTATGCCAACAACAAAAATAAATTTCTGTTTTTAAAATGTTAGTAACTGTGAGACCAAAAACTAATAAAGTTCTTATTTAAATATTTTTAATTTTAAAATTTTGCAAAACGAGTTTAAACGAAAAAATTAAGTAAATAAATGCTAGTTGTATCATTGTCATTATTAAAGAATGCAAATAAAAATTTGTAAACATAATTAATGGTCAAGCATTTTGATTTGAGATGAGGAACAGTTTAATTGAATTTTATTGCAAAATATTGCAAAAATTTATTAAATATCTCTTTATATGTTTGGTAAATAAAATTTGAACAAGTAGAGAAGGATAATGATTGAGAGTAAAGCAATCGTAAACAGAAAAGAATACAAGTAGATAGATGAAAGAGTAGAGCGAAAAAATAATTTTTTTTTCAATATTTTTAATTTTAAAATTTTGCAAAACGAGTTTTAAACGAAAAAATTAAGTAAATAAATGCTGGTTGTATCATTGTCATTATTAAAGGATGCAAATAAAAATTTGTAAACATAATTAATGGTCAAGCATTTTGATTTGAAATAAATAATAAAATTTAAATGAAATTTTAAATAAAATTTGAACAAGTAGAGAAAGATAATGATTGAGAGTAAAGCAATCGTAAACAGAAAAGAATACAAGTAGATAGATGAAAGTAAGTTGTATAGACCAGTCTTATTAACAAAGGTCCGTCTCCTTTTATGATGTCAATTAACAAATTAAAGTTAATTTTCGGTTAGTAAAACCTGACGAGGAGCAATCCAAGAACAGTCACTTGGCTTTGATTAGTAAAACCGGATGAGGAGCAGTCCAAGAACAGTCACTTGGCTTTGAGTGAAACACCAAAAAGATGAGCTTTTTGGCGTTAGCTATTTAACATTACTATTATTCAGCTTTGGGTTCTTTTCTGTTAGCGGGCGCAAATGTCACTGCCCACCGACTAGTGTATAAAATACGAATCGACAATTCCGTTGTGTTAAAGATTCACTCCAAAAAACTATACATTACAGAATTCGCTTGCGTCCGGCTAACGGAAAAGTACCCAGCTTTGTTATCGTATACATACAGTATAGTACAGAATTTTCTCTTTTAAAAAATATTGAAATGAATAAAAGGAAGAACACTTTTGATGATGATATGAGATGCGATTCCTGGTAAGTTATTAATTCAGATGATGAACAACAATGTAAAATATGAAAATATTTCTTAAACAATTAGTATTATGGTTATTCATTGTGAAGTTGGCTTTTGACTGGAATCTCACAAAGCAAGAACCAATTATCATATTTTACATATAGTTAATTGGCCGGATCTCACAAAGCAAGAACCAATTACCATATTTTACATATAGTTAATACCTTACAAAGCAAGAACCAATTACTATATTTTACATATAGTTAATACTTCGAAAGTTAGCTAATGGCCGGAATCTCACAGAGCAAGAACCAATTACCATATTTTACATATAGTTAATACTTCGAATAATGCAAATTCGAATAGTGCAAGAAATTTGTGGAACTCATTATTCGTACTAATCGAGGCCTACCTGTATATATATTTATTAAAAGCTGCAATGCAACATGCTTTTCACTAACAGGTAATCTACCATTTTGCCATTCAGGCTATATACAACTTTCGTTTTTGATATATATCTTTATAACACTTTAAACATTTTAAATATTTAATCTGTCAGTTTATATCAGTTTTCTGAAAGAGCTCTTTCTTTTGGCTATCATTATATTATATAGGTTTGATAATATATAATTGTTTACCTAATTCTTTTGAAAAGTTCTGTGTTACATTTCCCTATATATCACCGATATATAGGGAAAATGTAACACAAAACCCACATATAGATTTCCCCGAGCCACATGAAAATCTCAAATAGCTGAGAGCTGCAATGAGTTTCTTTATAGGTCAATGAGAACTGCATCAGTTTATTTGAATGATCTTAGCAGTGGTTTCAAAAATTTCGTATTATATATTTCACATGCAATTATTTTGTATGGATGCACACTACTTACAATAAATGAACAAATTACAAATATATTATTTTTTAAATTAAATACTTATTTGCTTCATACTAATTATTGATTTTCATGGTATAGAGCTACTTTAAAGGTTTCAGAGAGCCTCATGTTGCTTGTAAACTGCAATTTGGCCACCGTGTCAATATATAATACTGATTGATGACTTAATAATAATAGTTTACTAAATATTTATTTAGTGCAGATTACAAGATATCAATTTTTTTTAGAATGAATCTGTAGTATAATGGAACTGCTGATTTCAAACACTTGTCAGAAGTGTGTATTTTTACTTTCTAACAAATTTTCTTTTGGCAGTTTACAAAATTTCAATATGAAATTTTTATGGTGAATTTTTAATAAAATAAATCATCAATTTGCATTTTTTAATGTATATGAAGAGATAAATTTGTATGGATAAGGAATATTTGCAATTGAAAATCGATCCTTTTTTATTGCACCTCCTAATTTGATGATGCTGGGTCCAAAGATGTTTATTTTTTGTCCTGAGGCTCTGTTATTGAGATATAGGGCCATGAAGTTGGGACCTATGAGTCAAATTTTGTTTTCTACAGAAGTTTAATAGATAAATTGATCATTCTCACAGATTTCAAAGTGGTTTACATTCCAAATCCAATGCAACTATTTCCATTAATATATCTTTATGAAATTACACAATTTTTCATTTATGTTTTTATCACACAAATTACTGAAAATTCCATTTTCTCAGTTGTAGCTATAAATATTGGTTGAAAATATCATATTAATCTTAAATTATATCTTTGTTTTTCTATACATGCTAACTGTAATAAAATACAGTACTATGAGCCAACCTTTCAACAAAATCTCTGTTTTCTTTATGAAGATAAATTCCAAAAAGCAAGCTTAGTAATTTGTTCTCCTATTGTCAATTTATTTATACTTTCCATTATCAAAATAAATACAAATTTGTAATTTATATTAGCTACTTAGGAATTTAATATTTATTATATGATGATAATACCTGTAAATGCATATAAATAGATTATTGTAATTAATAAAGATAAATAGCAAACAAATAATCACAAGCTTTCATACATAGATAATATGATTGAATTAAATGGCCGTAAAGTAAAGCAAGAATTAAATGGCCAATATTTCCATTAATTTTTGCAAAATTTTAGTAATTATAAAGAAGTAAGACTTATCATCACAATCTGAATCAAATGCAACCATTCCCATTCATCAATAAAGCGAATTATGAAATTATGTAATTATTTCCACATAAACAATTTTTCAAATATGCAGTTTATATGGATTCATATATCATGATTTCATCATTAAGCTTCTATTTAAAACATCCAATAATATATATGTTATTTTAAGAGCTCATATAAATTAACATGATGAAAATATAAAGCTGTGAAAAACTTCTTAGTTCCTTGCACAAACAAAAGCTTTAATGAATGTTTCATGTTGGCTGCACACACAAATTCAACACTGTCAATTAATTAGGGCTCTAAATCCAAAACAATGCTTTTTTTTTTATACCCATTCACCAGATATACAATTGTATAATAGATGACATTCACATACAGAATCACTTTTTTTCAGCTCTTATTTTTACTTGTCTGGAAACCAAAATTTGACTTCTGACTTACTTCATGCCTATACTGGAGGCTACTGAATACAAATAGAAATGTTTCATGTACTGCTTGGATCCCCCTTCCTGCAATATTCCTTATGCTGCAATTAATTAAACTTTTTATACAATACAAACAGTCAAGGGAATTATTCCAAATAAAATTATTAAATTAACTAGCCAAATTATATCCCTTGAAATAATTGGGCTAGTTAATCCCTTGAAACCTAGTTAATTTGGTTTATTTGATTTAATTATTTTATTTTCAGCATTACTTTGCATAAAATGTAGATTAAATTGCAAAACTTTTCTTTCTTTAAGATATTTAAAAAATAATTATTGTAGTGTTGTATTTACAGTTAAATGTTATTAATTAGTATGCTTTATAGCAAATTCTCTAAAATCTAGCACATTCTGCAATAGAAAAGTGCTGGATTATAGGAAGATACTGTGTATATATATACATACAAACATACATACATACAAAATATTTATACTTTTCTATGATTCTTATTTCAGTTTTGTATCTATCAAGTCATTTATGCATGGAAATTTCTTGTTGGTTATCAAGGCTGTGGCAAGAGTAGTTTGCTACCAGGATGCCAGATTTAATTCACTGTGTAAATACTTTTATGAATATATTTTACCTAGGTTTTATGCTGCCCCTAATCCTGATATCAGGGTTGCTGTGCAATCTTGCATCCCCATTTGGTTATAAGAAATGTTTTTAATTATTTTTTCATGTGAATAGTCAGTAAATATGTTTCTGGTAGATTTTTGTAAAACATCTGTTAATCTGTATATACATACAAACATACATACATACAAAATATTTATACTTTTCTATGATTCTTATTTCAGTTTTGTATCTATCAAGTCATTTATGCATGGAAATTTCTTGTTGGTTATCAAGGCTGTGGCAAGAGTAGTTTGCTACCAGGATGCCAGATTTAATTCACTGTGTAAATACTTTTATGAATATATTTTACCTAGGTTTTATGCTGCCCCTAATCCTGATATCAGGGTTGCTGTGCAATCTTGCATCCCCATTTGGTTATAAGAAATGTTTTTAATTATTTTTTCATGTGAATAGTCAGTAAATATGTTTCTGGTAGATTTTTGTAAACATCTGTTAACACCCCAGCAGCAGGATTAGAGGCTGCATAAAACTCAGGTCAAATATATTTATATGGCAAATTAAGGCCTTGCACCCACATGCAATTTGCAGTCGTTTGATTGTTTGGTCAACCACATCTGTTAACACCCTAGCAGCAGGATTAGAGGCTGCATAAAACTCAGGTCAAATATATTTACATGGCAAATTAAGGCCTTGCACCCACATGCAATTTGCAGTCGTTTGATTGTTTGGTCAACTGATCATCTCTCTGTGCCCACATAAGCGACTAAACACTTAACCAATCAAGATGTGTGCACACATGCAATTATAAGTTGGCCGACAACTCATTTTCTAGGTCAGTTATACAAATTTTCTACCATAGTTTGGAAAACCTCTATCCAAAGTTGAGAGATTAAATTCCTACTGGAATGTTTTTCATGAATAATTTAATTTCAGATTTAGAAAGTATACAGTTTTGGTTATATCAAAACAATTTCGTGATAAATCTAAATAAAACAAAATTTATGAAACATAATTTGAATAAACATGATATTGATATAGAGATACAAATATTTCTTTTTTTTGAGAGCGTCATAAAGATTTAGGAATTATTTCAGATGCAAAATTAAGCTTCAAATTTCATATTTAATAAAAAAAATTATACAGAAAAACTGGTTTTACTTGAAAATATCTGAGATATATTTCTGACCTAATATGTAAAGCCTGGCTAAATGCAAAAAAGATAAGTATTGTATCTTATGGTTTGATTATTTATGCAGCAACATCTAAAATATATTTACAAAAATTAAACAACCAATATTCAGTTAAACAAATTATTAAATTTATTACTAAATTATAATGGATGGAGAACAAAGAGACAAAGGAAATAAACACATTATCAAAAGTTTAGTTGGAATACTAATTTCTCTTTAAGTTGGTCTAAATATTGAAACAAGACTGAATAAAAAATATATACATAGCATTTTTTAATTTTATTTTGTAACATGTATTATTACTATTGTTTTACATTAATTAAAGACATTTTTATTGCTAATATTGATTTGTATTCATAAATCATTCATGAAAATCAAAAATATTCAAGTAATTAATTTGTTTGTGATGAGGAAGGGTCTTCCTCATTTGATACTTTTTGTTTTTTCGTTAAGAATCATCTAACAAAAAATCGTTTGCCTTTTCCTCTTTCATTCATCAAGCAACTGTTGATAGTGAAACATTGCATCAACAGTTAAGTGGGGTCTTAGTAGTAGTAGAGACTATTTTGACAAGTTTATCAGTCTGATGGAAGAGACCATATCTGCTTGACAAATAGGATTCAAAATACAATTTGAGTTTTCTTTTCAATTTAATGTGATTAGCAAAATTTAAAAAAAAAAAAAATGGATGAGAAAATAAAGGAAGAAGAATTCTTAATAATTAGCATAAAATCCTGAATCTTTTCCCTGGTAGTCTCTGTCTTTAGTTTTCTGTGTGCATCCATTATTAGATCAATATTTTGTCTTGTGTTCATCAGTCCTTCTGTCCAGTTTTATTCACAAAAGAAACTAAAGAAAGAATGAAGAAGAAAATTCTCTTTCATAGATATGTTTATGATTCTTGTGTTAAACTACCTTTAAACTATTCTGTGGTCCCTCTTACATCAGATTTTTCACTTAAAGTTTTATTAAATCTATATTACTTGTCTTCAATTTATATTTTGTTACATTTGTATCCTAATTATTTATATTATTCTTATATATATCAATAAATACTTATAATATGTTATAAAACACAATTGTTTGTTTCTGCAATTCTCCTGTTATGCTTTGGACCTCAAACCACTGCTTATCCACATTAGCTTGTAGTTCTTCAGTCATCATCCTGATATGTATTTGTCTAAATGTCATCTCTCACTATGCTAGAAAAATATGGCCTAAATTGTTCCTGATGTCAGGATCTGGCATTGCATTTCAGACAAGTGTACATAGCTTTCTTTTTACCCATATGGACATCACAATATAAAGATGTAAGAAAAAGACTATTTTGGTGTATAATTCAATATTTTGATATTTCAAGTAAAAATCATTGTCAGACTGTTTTTAATTCATCTTAAATGAAAACTTTTTTATGTTATAGATTTGCTTGAGTTTCTTATAGTTTATTTCATAGCTATTTAACTGTACAGGTCCCTGATTTATATAGTTTTGGAAATATGCAGATGCATAAATCTTTTTATCTGTATTGAATTTCCAAAAAACACAACTGAAAAATTCATTAAACAATTTACTTTTTTTTGCAAAAATATCATTTATGATATTAAATTTTTTACACTATGCTTGAAATAAGCTCCTGAATTTCATTTAGTTATTCAATTTATCAATGTATCAATATGTATATATCAGATTTAAGCAGTGTTGGACTTACAAAGTTTTCAGTTTACACAGAAATATTTGGGATAAATTAATTGTATAAGTTGGGGGTCTACTGTACAAATATTGATATTCCATTATTTGGGAATTTTAATATCTATCTGATTAAATAAACTGCAATAATTGATGATGATTATCATCTTTAATGCTTATAAATTTATTAAAATACTTTATACAGTTTTTTAGGAGTTTTTCAAAGATAACATTTAATAATAATATTTTTATAAATTTATATATTACAAATGCTTAGTTTTTATAAATATAAATGATATTCAACAATTCTATAATAGGCCTTCTCAAATGTTCTGTATATAGTCAATTCTTATTATTTGTGGATTCCGTATTTGCGTATTCCACTATTCGCGGAAATTTATTTGTAATCACAAAATTGTTATTCACGGAGCTTTAGCGCTTGTTCGTGGACTCCCGCTGAGCAGTGAAAATACTATTACCAATGTACACCCTTTCTCTTTCTCTCTGGAGAGAAAGGAGAAAGGAAGTTTGTTTGTTACCAAATGTAACTCTGAACGGTTTGCCAGAAAATTTCTGATTACCTATCTTTGCTCACTCCACAGACCACAGGTAGGCCAAAGCCTGTTCATATCGTCCGGTCCCATAGAAGAATGTGACCCTATGCTTGAATGTAGCCTCAAATTTAGGCATCTATCTTCCTGCACATTTGCTCCTTACACTGAAATTTTGGAAGATTGAGGCAAAAAGTGATGCAGACAAGGCTGATGCAGTTTTTCAATGCAGTTCAGAAAGACAATGTGTCAGTTGTCACATCAAACATCTTGCAACATCAAAAAACTATCAATCAAAAATAAGATTTTTTTTACTACATATTTAGTTTTTAAAAATTAAATAAAAATTACTGATTATAATACTGTATATAGTACTATACACTACATATACTGTAATTATTTATAAGTAATGTAATACAAATTAAATAAGATGACTGTAAACAGAAAAACATACATAAACCAAGTATGAAACTGTTGGGAAGAAAGGTTTGCAGGAACCTAACTCTATATTTCCCATAGACACAATGTACTATTCGCTAATTCAGTATTCGTGAAGAATTTACAGAATGTAAATACCGCGAATAGCAAGAATTGACTGTATATAACTGTAGATATACAGAAAATGCAAAAATAAATTATTTTTATTTTTTCCTTAAAAAATATTTTTTTCAGATAATGAAAAGTTCCAACAATATTATGTAATAAAGTATTATAAATTTTTTTAGAGATTTAAATATACAATGGATCCAGCTCTTCTAAGAGAGAGAGAAGCATTCAAAAAAAGGGCTTTAGCTACACCTGTAATTGAAAATCGCAAAAAGGATTTGAGTTCTAATGATGCTCCTTCTAAGAAGAAACAAAAGTCAAATTCTTCAAAACCAAAAGGTTTGAAATTAAATTTGATAAGTAAGGAAAACTTTTTTAAATATAGATAGTTCTTGACTTTCAACAGACTGCAATTTCAGGGTTTGATCTCTGAGATTGGAAATCAGAAATATCTTGATTCCCCATTACCAATATTTGTTATAGTATTATAGTAAACTTAGAGAACATAAAGCCAATACAAAACAGATACTGTCAGCACATTGAATTATTGACTGTGGATATATATGTATGTATATATATATACATGATTTACATTAACTATCACAGAAATTACCGATTATATATTGCAAAGTTAACTTTTTCAAATTTACAAAATTATCTAATGGAAAATAACTCTGCAAATTCAGAATTAGCCTGGGTAATTCTTTCTGCATACAGAGAAAATTCAAAGTTCTTAAATCTAACAGTAAATTATACAATACAAGAAAAAAAGGCAACTACTTGGTTGGGAATAAATAAACAGAAAATTGTTAGAAGTAATTAATAAATAAGGTAATGTACTTATAACTAATGAAAATTAGTTATAAGTGCATTAACTTCATTACTAGTTTCACATTGAAAAACAAGTAAAAATTAAATAATAAAATCAGTTAATTCAGAAGAATATTTATAAATGTATGTTAAATAAATTGTTTTAATTTAATCAAAATGATAAAGTCACAAGAAGTTTGTAACAATAACTTGTTTTAATTCTGAAATAAATTTAATTAATAATAAATTTATTAATCCAAATAATAATTTAACTTAAATAATAATTAATCTAGTAGCTCCTCCTCTGATACAAAAAAGAGCAGTCATTGAATTCCAAAAAGAGAGCTGAAAGTCACTTTTACACTTTGAGTTTAAATCTCACTTCTCTGAATTAGATTGAATATTGGCTTAAGTAACAATTTTTATATCTATATGTCAGTTCATTTATATAATTAGTCATGCAAAAAATATATTTTTAGTTTATAGTTATCTTAACAATTTGTATCATCCTCTTTACAATATATTATTATTAATCTTTAACTAGGCTTGCCATATGTCTGGGATTACTCTGGACTATAAAAAATATCCCAAATTTCAGTAGTTGTCTGGGGCTTTAAAATATCCTGGATTTCAAATTTTCTTTACTTCAGTGTATATCAAAATTTTATTTGTTTTAAGTCAATTAGCTCTTTGAATGTATTGTAATTGAACAGCAACAAAATACTTGCATAGACCACAAGTTTAAGTGTTGCACATACACAATAAGTTTTTTTTTAGTGTGTTATTATATTGATTGGTATTACTCAATAACTCATAAAATTTAAAACCCTAAATTTAAGTTAAATCCTATAATGATTAGTAAAAGAAAATGCAAATACAGGTTAAACTTGAAGAGTACATGTATTTATCAAGACAGGACAATGAATGTCGTGTGCATATAAAATTTAAAGCAATTAAATTTTATAGCCCAAACATCTTGAAGAAAGCTTTGTCTTCAGAGAAATTCCAATACTATAAAAATCAAACAAAGGATGAAGAAAAGTTGATTGGGCCAGTTGTTGCCAATGATTATCCAAAACCTTAATGTTGTCATAAGTGAAAATTAAGATTTCATTATTTAATAATTATTTTTTCCAAATGTTATATATTATTTACTTAATTGTCTGAGCAAATACAGTATGTTTTTTTTATATCCCTTGATTATTCCTGCTGATATAATCAGTGGTGGTATTCAAGTTATTTAACAACCAGTTCACTAAAATTTGATATGGAGATCTTGAAAAAATTTACAAAATATTTTTATTTACGTTTAATTAAGAAATGTAGAAGATAGAACAATATTAACAAAATTACATAAATTAAAGAACATAAATAATGATAATAGCACAAATAAAAATATTAACACTCACAAAACACAACAATTAGTGATTTATTCTAATAATTTAACAGATCATTTTCTGATTATTGCAAGATATAGATGGAACTTTTTCTTTCACTGGTGTGTCACTTGCCAAATAGTGTCCTTTCCTCAGCATTCTTTGACATAAGGAAATTCATCTAAATTCTTCATCAGATTATCAGAACAAAAACTTAACAATTGGTTTGGTTGAACTAGTGTGAACCAGCTGAATAACACCAGTGGATATAATAATAATAAAAAATCATCAATCTTCCCCAATAAACATCCTGGATTAAGTCCAGAGAATTATGGCAAGCCTTTTTTAACACAATTTGTGAGGTCTTTATTGATCTAAATCAGTTCTGTCTAATTATAATGAATCTGAGGACCATAGCCATGCTTACTAGAGATATGGAGGACTGCAGTTACAAAAAAAGGGGAAGGGGCTTTGGTACTTGATACGCTATTGTGTCAACAAACGAAACACATAAATATAAGCTTTTGAAAACTAATTTTATTTCCAGATTAATTATTAGTAATTATTTAATGATCAACAAGCTTTCAATGACATCACATTTTTATAAGAGTTTCAATCATGTCAATTTTAATTTTAACTATTTCAGTTTAAAGTTTTGAATTGTGACTGTATTTTGGTCATTTTTTGGTTTCTAACACACATTATTTCAGTGATTGTGTGACCTTTGTTGAGAGATTCTGTTTTAATTTAATTTTATTCTTATTTTACCATGAGTTAGTTTCATTTGTGAAGTGAGTGAGAAAAAACATAAAATAGAAAATCAAGTATATTAGTAGCAGTGGGAAAATGACTTTTTCATAACAAAAATCATATGGGTAAACTGCTTTGTTTAACGAACACTTTCCTAACTTTTCTGATTTTGGTTGGAAAGTAATATCAACATTTGGTAGTACTTACTTGTGTGAAAGTGAATTTTCTAACACGAAGAGAGTTAAGAATCAATTCAGAACCTGCCTTGGAGATTCTTCTCTTTTACATATTCCGCGGATAGCTACATTAGATAAATGTAAATATCCAGCCCTTGTAAATGCTGCTGCCTGCCATGATTTATTACATTAAATAGGTACATATATAATGTTTAAAAATTACTCTACCTCTAAATGATGAATTCTTTTAAGTGCTAGAATAAGGTAAAAGGTACATATATACTTTTATTATATTTTTTTAATTGTTTTTATTTTAAACTTTTTGTTAACATGTATATTGGATGCGATCTGGTAAATATAATTTTATAATAATGTTTGTTAAGAAAAATTAATTAACTGAGATAATATAATTCAATTTTAGATTTATTTTTATTAATCTCTTAAAAAGTGAAAAAAACATTAAAAAATAATATTATATCACAAATTGAGAAAGCCTGGCAAGCTGCCTTTTGGACAGTTCTAATCTAAATAGTGATATCAGTAAGATATTATCATTTAGATGGGATAGCATCACTTTCCCAACTGAGTTTGTTAGAAAAACTGCAGTTTTTTTTTCATAATATATACAGATGCTCCTCTAATTATGAACATTTGTACTTATTATTTTGAAATTTCATTTTCAAATTTCACAAAATTTCATAACTCTTCAATAATTTTAAACAATACGATAGCAGTATGCTCTAACAACTAATATAATATAAAATTACGTAGGTAACATATGGCAATATTTCAAGATTGCAGTGATTACACCAAAAAATCCTCACTTTATATTCAAGACTTTTCATTTAAAATCTGTGAAATAAGAAACTTTTAACTGGTCCATTTGTGAAATACATTACAAATTACAAAGTAAATAAAGTTAAACCATATATAAAATTATTTTAGTAGTTTTGAAGCTAAAATAACAGCAGTATCTGAGTTACAAACAACTCAATTTACAAACAAAACTTACATCCAAATTATTTTTGTAACTAGAAGAGTGCCTATATTTTTAATATTCATATCTGAAGGAGTGATAGGCAATTTAATTCTTGAATTAAATATAATACCCCAGTGCCGGATCTAGGGTGATTTGAGCGAGGCAGTTGCCCATGGCAAAAATTATGAGAGAGCTCTAAAATAAAGTTGCAATTTCACAACAAGCTTAATTATATTTATCTTGACAATATTTCAAGCTGTAGAGTTGGCAAAAGACATAATGATGTATTTTTTTAGTAGATAATACTTATCAAGGGGGAGAGAAATCAGTGTGAATTAAATTGTTATTATTTACATCAGGGGGCCAACTTGTTTGTCATTAAGATCGACTTTATATGTTAACAATGAGTCGCGATCTACCTTTGAAATTCATCGTTTGATGGTCAGAGTAGAGCTAGGAGCCAAAACCACATATCCCAAAGCGACATTAACCCAAAATGAGATATCTGTCCGTGGCGACGGTTTTTCCTTTTACTTTACTCATAAATATATATTAGTACTTTACTTCAACTCTCACAACTGTCAATTCATAGGCACCATGTTGGCATTGTCAGCGAATTTAGAATTTTGTCTAAATGCTCTGCTGCTACCAGCTATTCTGTTTTGGGCCATACTCAGCAATAAAGTGAAATTTTGGCTTTAGTTGTCTAGAGAAGGCACTATGAAGTAAGAGAGTCATCCAATAACTTGCAAAGATTGACTACAAATCGTCCCGCAATTGACTGGTCGATCGCGATCGATTGACCTGTTGGCTACCCCTGATTTACATGATTGAATGACAGTCTGTCTAAGCCAGTGGTCTAAACAAAAATAAATATTTGTTTCCGTCACATTTTCTTGCATTGACATATCACAATCAGGATATCATAATTGCAAATATGCTTTATTTTATTATTATTGTTTTTAACATACATATCACTTTATTTTCATTAAAAGCTGTATATAATCCCCATCTAGGTTTACTGTATTCCAACTCAACCCAAGTTTTTTGTATGTTTCTCAGTGACTATGTATCTCATGTCATTACATTCACATTTTCTTGCATTGGCATATCACAATCAGGATATCATAATTGCAAATATGCTTTTTTATTATTATTGTTTTTAACATACATATCACTTTATTTTCATTAAAAGCTGTATATAATCCCCATCTAGGTTTACTGTATTCCAACTCAACCCAAGTTTTTTGTATGTTTCTCAGTGACTATGTATCTGATGTCATTACATTCCTGTTTCCAAAGCTTTAGATATGTTTATGTATTAATGTGCATTATTAAAGAGGAGAGGGGGTGCTATTTCCTAATGTTGCCTCAAGTGACAAAATATCTAGATCCAATGCTGTAATACTCATAAAAAATATTTTATGGATATTATATTTAATTTAAGAGTTATAATATTCTGTATTATTTTTTATTAATAATATAAAAGAAGAAAGAAAAATTATATTAAATATGATAGTTTTGGGTCAGTTCTTCACATCATCTTGGTTGTAAGTACAAGTGATATTAAGTCAAGTACTATCTATATATATTATAAAATTTTAAAATTTGTAAATTATTTTTTAATATATAATAAAATCTCAATACAACAAAATTCAAGGAAGTCAAATTTTTCCATAACTTTTCATTAAGAGATTTGTAAATTGATAGAAATACTATATTCAGGTTTTCAATCCTGGCTGAAATATTGCCAAATCTGAAAAAAATTTTATTAACATCTATTTTAGTAGATATATATATAAAATATTTGTATTTTAAAGATATTTTATTTAATATGATTTTATTCATTCACATAAAAAAAAAATTCATTTATGAACCTAATACTTGTCAAATTTTATCCCTTGATATGTTTAACGGAAATTTTATTTATTTACAAGATTATTACAATTTTTACAAGAAAATTCATTTATTCATCAGAATTAAAATTTGATATAAAAAATAGAAAGCCGATATTTATAATAAACTATACTTTGTAAGGCACAAAAGTAAACATCAATAAAACTGGACAATATTGTCAAATGTGTAGCAATAATTAATAACTTTGCCATAGTCCATAGATAAATATAGGAGCAGTTTCAATTGCAATTTGAATTGTAGTAATGCAGTATGATATATGCCATTTATTTAAAAATAAGTATATGATCTGTTTAAACAGAAGATCAACAAAGTAAAATGATTGAGCCTATTCATAGCCATTTTTACTATCAAATGAATCATTGTTGATCTTCTGTTTAGAAGATCAACAAAGTAAAATGATTGAGCCTATTCATAGCCATTTTTACTATCAAATGAACATCATTAAAAAATGGCAAAAACTACACTATCGCATATGTAATAAATTATTATTTTATGCAGTTCATTTTTATATAATTAATTTTTTCTTAAAATTATCTGGAGTAAGTTTTTTTTTAAAGAAGTCTAAATCATACTTTGTTGATGGTTTTCATATTTTAGAGATGATGCTAATATAAGTATTTCTTATATATAATACAAGAAAGTTGATGAAAATAACAAATGGCTGTTTTCAATGAAGCATTTCATTGAACAGAACTTTATTAAAAGGAGGTTTTATTGTATTATTAAATAAAGTCTGTGTTCAAAATTTGTTACAAATGAAATATTATTATTTTCAGATGTATATAGTTATAAAAGCATGACTCTATCTTCCCAATATAATTTCAGTGTCTTAGCAAAAATAGTAAAGCATATGAAGGTAAGATATTTTAATTTTTAAATCATTTTTTTAATAAAAATATTAATATTTTTATTTCTATTTTTTGCTTAATTGATTGTTTAGCATAATAATTTAAAAAAAAAATTGATTCAAAATGAATTTTGAAAGGCTATAATAATAATCTAAAGTTAAATAAATATTCTATATTTCATATGTTTTAGAAACTAAATATTTCTAAAACATCAAAGTTTGCATGGGCATCAAAATTTATAAGTGATTCCAGAATAATTATCCTCATTCAGAATGGTTTATTTTATTTTAGTCTAGAATTATGTGTGTGTGTTTATATATATAAAATAGTCTATATATATATATATAGACTATTTTTGTAATAGTGGCTCATTATATTATATACTATAAATCTCAATCTTAAATACTTTATTATATATTTAAATCATCATGACAATTATAAATAAGGTAAGAGAATATAAAATTTCTTATAAATTTTTGCTCCATAGTATATGGAAATAAACATTAAATTAATAAATAGAATGAATTTTCTGAATACAGATATGGAGCCATTTATCCAGTATGTTTTGGGACTTGCAGTTTCCTAGATAAGAGCTTTTTTGGAATTTGAGACATCTCATCTAAAATAAATTATACAGATAGTTCTTAACTTATGATGCTATCAAATTTATGAAGATGATATAATCAGTAAATTTTCTGATTGGTCAATGCAATTCATATTAGTTTAAGTCCCTGAGCAATGGTCTGATATATAGAAAGCATCTCTCTTGTGTCTGTTTCTTGTAATAATAAGTATTGGTAGTGGACAGTCCATAAATTTTGACATTTCTGACTTTCAATTGCTCTGATTTATGACATCAGGTTTGAACTGAATCCTATCATAAGTTGAGGACTACCTGTAATAATAAAAAAAATTACAAAAAATAATATGTCTGCATTTAAAACTTAAGATATTTTGGAATAACTAATATTCAAATTGTAATATATCAATATCAATTAGTATTTTAAAGATACAAACTATATCAATTAGTACTTTATAGAAGCAGAACTTAAACTTCTTTGCAAACTTAATTTGATGCATTTACAGAGTTGAGAATTTTAAAGTCATATTTTATAAGTGTGTGAATTTAAAGTGTTTTTATTTAATATATTGATGAAATTATTAGAGCAAAATTTTTTTTCTAATTTAAACTATAAAAATTATTCAATGATAACAGATATAGAGCAGATAACTATGATTTGAAGATGATTTATTGTGAATGCTATATAAATAAAATCTGCAAATCTGAAATAAATAAGATATATACTATAAATTTAAGATATATAGTATACCTATAATATACTATAAATAGCAGTTTTAAAGTATTCATATTTGCATTTGAAATTTTTTAAATTACTCTTTCTTTCTTTAAATTATATTTGAAATTATTTAATGATAATGAAAAATAATTATTCATTTGAAAGATATTTTAATAAAAAAATAGCTATAACATTAATTAACATCGATAAAAGTTTTCTTAAATTTTTTACTTCAATAATTAAAATAATTATTAATTTGAATTAACTTTGTTTTATAGCAAAGGCATTTAGATGGAGATACTCATCCATTAACTTTAGATGAAATTTTGGATGAAACAAATCAATTAAACATTGGAAATAGACAACGTCATTGGCTTATAACTGAAGTATGATTACTTTTAATTTTTATATATTAATTGAGACATTTATGTATTTAATCAAAATGATTCAAAAGATAGGAATTTTGTGTAAACTGTGAAAAATTATTGTCTTGATAATGATTCATTCATAATTAATGAATTAATGTGAAATCTGCACACAAAATCAAAATACTTAAGAAATTTAAAACATTGAATATTTGGTAAAACTTTTTATTGCATTAGATCAGGTCTCCAAACTTTTCGCCATGAGGGCCACATTGAGTACTTCAGCGCTGTTCAGTGGGCCGTAGCAAAACAAAAGTCTATAACTAGATATATGATTTTATTGAAAGCAGATAAAACTGATTACAGAGTATGTGAAATTAAATTAGCATTTATTAATGACAATGAACACTATCAGCAAATTCTCATATTTTCATCGCAAATTATAATAGAACCATTAATGTGAATGATGTAACTGTGTTTGTGTTTTTAAAATCATATTAAACTCAGGTTCAAATTTTGAAGAGCTTCTCAAATGTTCATCAGATAAATTTGCACTGTATTTTGATTTGATATATTTCATTCAGCAAAAAGTTTGTTCGCAAAGATATGCTGTCCCAAAAATACAGATAAATTTACAAGCAAATTTCTTCAAATTTGGAAACTACTGAGTTCAAAAATTTATAAACATTGATCAAGTTTTCTTTCTTATATTTATCTTTAATATGTTCATTTGCCTGAAGTTCAATAATTTCCATTTGAAAATGACTTGGGACATCAGTAACAACACAGTCAAACGGATATTGAAACAATTTAACTGACCTTTTCCAATCAGAAAGATCGTAACTTGGTGTTACTTTTTGCAATTCAGGAATATATTTTGAACACAATTTTAATTAATGCGTTTGAATTCTATCAACACCGGGTCGGATAAAATCGTATCGTGGGCCACATCTGGCCCATGAGCCGTAGTTTAGAGACCCCTGCATTAGATTATGACTGATTTATTGTGAGTCAATGACAAATTATAACTTCAATTAATAATTCATTATAATTATAAATTTTTTATTTCTTTTAAAATTTTAGCTAATGTTTTTCATTGAAATAAAGAATATTGCAAACATTGGATTTATTTGTAGATTTCATATTAGTTTGCAGTTTCCAAAGTACATAAAACATGATTTTTTCATTTTTAAAATCATTTAAGAGTATTCTGCATTTTATAATATTTGTGAAATTTTTATATCATTAAATAATAAACATAAAGCTACTAAATTTTTATGAATATTCTGTACAAAATTCCTTATAAATAACTAATTTTTTTTTCTTAATGTATTTTAGGCTTTGGTAAATAATCCAAAAATTCAATGTTTACCAGATGGAAAATATATTTTTAAACCAACATACAATATTAAAGATAGAAAATCACTTATAAGATTGTTAGACAAACATGATCAAAGAGGATTAGGTGGTATATTATTAGAAGATGTACAAGAATCTCTTTCTCATGCAGATAAAATTATTAAGGTAAAATTAATTAATTATTTTTCTTTACAAAATTATAAATAAATTACTTGTTTATAAATCTGTATATAGTCATTTCTCAATGTTACATCGTTAGTTGAATTGATTGGTGACATTATTTGAGACAATTTAAACCAAGATTGATTTTCCCATAGATGCAATGTTAAAATGATGTAATTAGTTTCAGATTAAAAATTTTGAACAAAAAATATCAGTATATTTATTTTATATTTATGAAATATATTTAGAAAAAATATGAAATTTATACATCAAATAACAACTTAAGAAGAAAAGAGTGTTCTCTTTCAAATTATAACCAGGACATTTGGATAATCATTAATAATAGAAATTATGAAAAATTCTAACCATTGCTTAATGAAATCAAGTGATGAACTTCCAAGCAATAAATATTTCTCTCTGAAATCTCCTAAAAGGAAGAAAGCATTCTCTTTATTCCTTGCCTTGTTGTTGTTGCTTGTTGCTCATATGAATCAATGTTCTCAAGAATCTTGATTCAACTTCATTGAGTCCAAGCCCTTCAGTCAGTTTTGAAATAGCTTGGTCTGATCTGCAAACTCACGTCAAAACCAGAATCTTCAAGCACACTTTGCTTCCCAAAACTAGTATTAACTAGTCAATACTAGAATTCACTATATTTATTAGAAACATCTTGTTTTCATTAAAACTTCTCTAGTTAAAACTCAATATGACTAGTGAAAACTAGTATTACCTAAAATTTCTTTTACGAGAAGGATAAGCCTGATATGTAAAAAAATTCTTAAATTTTCTTAAATTGGGATTATGACATTATCTCCTACTTCAATGGGGGTGGGTGGCATCGGAGATGTGTTTCATTTTCTTGGCCTGTTTAGACAAATTTTCGTGAGCTTCTCATCTGGCTGATGTGATGTAAACTCCACTAGGACCATCCTCATGTTCTTCTTCAGCAGGGGTTCAGCTTTGCTCTGTCCCACATTCGTCTTCTCGATGACTCTCTGGAGTTTGTCCTCATCTTCAATGTTTCGAGAATATTTGATGGCAATACTGAAGTTGCAGGTCCTACTCTTGGGTCTATTCCGAATACGGCTCAATAGGGTGACTGTTTTATTCCAGAATGAAAAGCTTGGTTTTTCATAAACTGAACAAATCAAAGGCCTTTAACTGCTTTTAACTAGTAAAAATTGTAAATAATTGTAAACAAAATAATTTTTCTGTCAATTCCAGTTTTCCCTAAAATGTCTTAGTGAATTCTAGTATTGACAGTTAATAATAGTATTCTCACGAACGGGCTTTGTTCCAACTAGTTTCAACTAGGCAAATCGGGTTTTAATTAATTTCGGGTTTTGACAGTAACATATATATCTGATAAGGCCAATTGAAAAAAAACTCATGCAATTACATTTCATTAAAATCAAACTAGTGTATACATAGTATATGACATACCTACAAAGCAACAGATACTTCCTATTATATCATAAGATATTATTCTCATTTTCGTTTTAGTTAAGAGCATTGAGGGGCCACAAAAAATCACATTGAGGGCTGCTAGTTTGATACCTCTGGTGTCAAATTAGTGGCCAACAGTTGGCAAATGAAAGCATCTGAATGTGATCTAAACATAGTTTTTTTTAGACCTATTTTCTTTTTCCTATTTCTTTAGTAGCTTAATAATAAATGAAGAAAATTTACTGATTATCAGTTATGTGAGCTAGCATAAAATTATACTAAAAGAGAGATATCTGGTCAATTTTTACCAACTGATATAAAGACTTGTAATCCAGGGTAGTTATAACCCTGAATTATGAGATGATAATATAGTTTCCATTAATCTCTCTATAAATTCTTCTGATGAACTAATTGCGTATTCATAATCTTTATCCTCTGAACATACCATTCAACTATTCTCTTTTCAGGATTATATAATGCTAAATAGTCTTATCTGCCATGAGTACAGCACTAGTTAGCATTTTATGATTTTTTATATATGTAACAATAACACATGAAGGTTTGGGACCATAACTTTTATTTTCCAAAAATCTGGAAAATTTCTATGATATATAATCTTATCCAATTTTTTGCAATTGTGTGGAGTCATATTTTATTTCTTCTGATACTAACTCATAAATTTATCATATATTCTAATAATGCTAACTTGTAATGTGAATCCCTAAGCTACAGCTTAGGCTTTTATATTACCAGGGACCTTATGATTCAATAAAATGTATTAAATATGTTTGAGGGGGCATGTTAAACATTATAGCTTAACTTAATTTATATAGGTAAATTTTGCTACATAAAATTTGATTTACATAGCATTGTTAGAAACATAATTTGGATATAAGTTGAGGAACTCCATTACTAGTTTTAGAAAAGTAATTTTTCCATTTTGGATTGATTTTATATTTATTTAATATTATTTTTAATGATAAGCATTTATATTTAATTTAGATAATAGGAGATTGTGTTATTACGGTGACTAGGCCTATTGATAAAAAGAAAGTTCTGTTTTATAATGACAAGACTTTGCATTACACAGTAGAAGAAGGTGAGTAGTAAAATTATAATTTCTATTTAAAAATATTTTCTTTTTAATAAAAACATTTTTGATCATGCACATTTTAGTAAAAGTAAACTGTCATATTCATTTTAAATCAGTTATTATATTTATAATTATCCACTACTATTGACAATGCATAAAACTATATAATTTCCATCACTTTTATAAACTATTTTACAATATGCAATAATAAATCAGTATTTATTATTGTGTTATAAATGATTGGATACAATTTTTCTTATTATTATTATTATTATTATTATTATTATTATTATTATTATTATTATTATTATTATCAGAATAAATTTATAATAGTACAGTCACTATTATTATATTTCAAGGTAACTTCAATCTTATAACCATTTTTATAATTACATATGATGTTTCAGTGGGAATTATATGTTTAACTACTATGATATAAAAGCATATTAAATATTTTCTTTTCATGTTTTGTTCATAAAAAATATCAAACAAATGAAACACTTAATATGTAAAAATATTTCAATTATTAAATTGCAAAGTTTGTAACTGTAGTTGTATTAATATCTGCAATAACTTCTCTTGGAGACTTGTTATTTTTCCATTCTATGTTTTTTCCAGACAAATTACATTTCCTTTATCTTTCACTCTTAAGAAGTCACCTAAAGCACCATTAAAGTTGATTTCTGAGAGGAAACATTAAACTTTTATAAAGAAGTTGACAACAAAAAGCTTTAATTCATTGTCATGAAAATAATAAAGCACTGTAATCAGTAATATAATTTATTAATTAATACTAGCCAGGCAATAATGCTTTTTATATTCTGTGGCTTTTCTCAGCCATATTTAATATGTATTTATACAGAATATGAAAACATATGATGTGGGCCATCTGTATTGAGATATGAACAAATATTCCATTTACATCTTGAAATTAGCATATGACTACATTACCCCTAACTTGTGCTTTTACTTCATTTTTATTGTTATCATATTCAAATTGTTTGTTAAGATTATTGATTATAAATATTGTAGCCATGATCAACTTGACCAAACTAGATTCTAAATTTACAATGTCTTCTAACACTTGGTAACAGTTCCAAATTTAAATTCCGTTATTTGTTATTTTGTAATGTTCAATTTATTTGGAATTATAAGCAACAAATTATATATCCTATATTGTTATATTTATAAATATATTAAAAATAAGAAGTACAGTCGGTTGCAGAAAGATCCGAACATCGTTCATAGGGATAGCATAAGAGGAAGTAGTATGGATTACAAAGTCTGGAAATTCCAGGCACAGTTACGGAGAAGTAAATGGACTCTTCTCGTTGCGGAGGAAACAGGGGACGGGTAGATTTCAGAGATGCGAAAATTTCAATGACGTAATTGACATGATTAAGTGCTGTTATGCGATGTTTGCTGTATTCTTCCAGCACTTTCAGTTTTTACAAAACATTGAAAGACAATTTTAGTTTTGAATATTCTCCTTATAACTTGTAAGAACATAGTATTGAATTTCATTTCAAACTAGATTAAATTATATCGAACTTTGTATAAATTTAATAATAAAACATAAATAAGTCATCTAAATATATATGTCCCTGGAGTGATGTAAACTTTCAAAATTTAATTGTTTGTTCGCAATTCGTCGAATAATTAAAACCGACAGAGAAATGAAATGTTTATATGCTGATAACGTTTAAAACTCTCATTTACTATATATTTAGTCGCCTAAAATTTATTATTTATTGTAACATAAACTGATTTTGAAATATTTAACGTTTAATTTAATTAATTTCCAGGTAGATTTGGCCTATTAATTTTTTATACGCATCAGTGTTTGCCAGATATCAAGTAGTGACATGTTATATATGTTTTGTTTGTCTACAATATATACAGGACAACCTTTCCAGACAAGTAGCGATAATGCAGACAGTCGCTTAGCAACGGGGGTAGGAAGGTGAATTGAATGGGTTTTAAATTTATACGACAGGACACTATTTCGTTGATTTTCTTTACTTTTATGTTTTATAAATACATTAGGTAACATAATAAAAAGTAAAGAAAATCAACGAAATAGTGTCCTGTCGTATAAATTTAAAACCCATTCAATTCACCTTCCTACCCCCGTTGCTAAGCGACTGTCTGCATTATCGCTACCACGTTATACTTACACCGATCTACTGCTGGAGTAATTACGCGATCCGTTTTTGCATATTGTAGGAAAGCCCAACCGTTTCCGCTAATGTTCGGATCTTTCTGCAACCAACTGTACATGGACTACATAATCTTACAAACATTACATGGACTGTATTGAATAAAATCTTTTTTGTAAAGTATTTTTCATCAGTGGTGGAACCTGAGAATTTATCATTATGGCTATTAAAATATAATATTTTTTTATTAAAACAATGATACAACAAAGGAAAAGTATATATATACACACTATTTATTACAACATTTTAAATGGTTTTTGTACAGAATGTATAGTTATTCAAACATAATTACAAAGGTAACTATATTTTAAAAGCATTTTTTTAAGATGGATATTACCAATATCCTTTAAATTTAAATATTACCACATGGAATATTGATATTTTTAATTTCTGTAATAAAGCAGCAATGACAATTCACTTCAGATAATATGGAACTTCAATTAAACCAGATTTTACTATAATGGCAACTTCCTCTCTGAATTCCAAAAACTTCCTATAAAGCTTAAACTTTTAAACAATAACTTCAAGGGAACTATATCCAAATAAACCTAAATAATATTCGTTTTCTAAGAAAACTTTAATATTCCTTTTTAACACGTCACAGTTCTCTCGCCGCTATCAGAACCCTACCCCTCGTTGCTAGCGAACTACATAATGGACGATCCCTCCGCCAGCACATTAGTGCCTACGTTACCGAGGAAACTAATGCATGCTGAAGCCGAGTATTGTAAGGAAGCCGAACGTATCCGGTGAGGTGACAAACATTTTGGCCGGAGCTGTACCTTTATTCTTAAATTTATAACTAGATGTTATTTATTTGTGCAACCTTTATTACCTGAGAAAATGTAATCAATCTTAAGAAAATGCAGAGAACAAATAAAAGTATTCTTGGGTGCTTTCTTTCCAAATTTCAATATATGTAGCCATTCTTTTTGTAATTTAATAATTTTCGGGAGTCGATGCAAAGAAATGGTGGCTGATTGTTTGCTCTTGCATTGTCGTACACTGCAATAACGATTACTTATCTTGTTATTCTTCCTCGTTCTCCCAAAATCCATAGTAACACTCACTTATAACATACAGATAACGATAGTAACCAGTCTACTATACTAATCTTAGTAGTTTCGCAGAGAGAGACCAGTTGGCAGATCGTTTGGAAACGCGAATACGTTTCTATAAGTAACTCTATAGAAATTTCTCTGCTATGACCTTAAATATGATTAAACTCCGCCCTAGTGATTAAAATCTAGACCTTAACAGTTTTTCTTTTGTTATCGGTAAGAGCAAGGTATACACTAGTTCGTGCGCCGCGCAGATCTGATGACGACACTCAGCAATTAGGGCTCTAAATAAGAGGTATGCTCATCCGCCATTTTTGGTCTTCGCACTTCATCGGTCTAATAAATATAGCTATTTAACCTTTATAAGCGTTCATTTCTAGTACAATTCGTAAAGAAAATACTTATCATGTACTATATTATTGGTTATCCTGGTTTATATATATATTTGTCGATATGATAAATAAATATTAGTAATTTTTATAAAATACAATTATTAGTATTATCAGTAGTGTTTTATTTAATTCCATATTTTAAGAAACTGAACTAATATTAGATAATGGATACATTTACATTTTAAAACAATTTATACGCTAAATTATGTGCTTCGTTTTAAAATTGGATATTTATAAAAAATTATTTCCCCTGTAATGATGCATCCCGCAAGGTACTTTGCAGTCAGTAGAGACCAAGTGTATATGACAAATAGAAACAAACTATACGAGATTTCTTATCGATTAAAAACAGTTATGCAAAGATTTTTGGGTAAAATTGAAGCATTTTTATTTAACAGTATTATTAATTCACTCTGGCTGGCTAATTTTTGTCATTCCAGATTTGTTCAAATTTTTAGTAAGTTTCATATTTGACAAAATTAGTTATAAATGCCTCTCTAAAAATGCTTTAAAACATATTTAGTAGTTTGGTGATTGTTTAATTTTATATGTAAAAAGTTTTCATATTTGAATGTACTTTATTATAGAGTATAATAATATAACTAATTTTAAAAGAAACAATTTTATTTTCTTTAATATTACCTCCTTTTAAAATCATGGAATGTTTTTTATAAATAATTGCTACTCTAAAGAAATATGTACAATAATTATAATAAAAATATGTACAATAATATAAAATTAAGAAAAGCAAAAAACTTCAATTTATTATGTAATTTTCAGTTTTTTAGCAATTGAGCCTGATTCATAACTACATTTTTGTTTTACTTTGGTCTTTTCATGATTTTCAATTGCATATCCTCTTATTGTAATGAACTGATTGATTATTTTTTCTTCAATTTTACAGCAATTTTGTGTACAACACACTGTTTCTGCCAATACTCTTTCAGTGAAATTTTTGACCAGGTTTCCTTTAGTTTTGAAATTTTCCTCCTCAGACTTAAAAAGACATTCACATCTAATTAATATCTGAAATACAAAATCGCTTGCAAATAATAAACCGCCCATATTTGAATATTCAGTTAAAACTTTGTGTCTGTTCTCAACTATTTCAGCACAAGTATTTTCATTATTTTCTTTATATAAAATCATCTTGCATTTCTCACAGATTTTTTCAGTAACGATTTGACAAATGCTACCAGCAATATAAAACAAAGTGTTTTCATCAACTATGTTTAGTGTTTTCCTGAGCATTGGTCTCAGATGATAGTTTATTTAAATTATCCACTGATATCAAGATGTTTTCTTTATTGCCAGAACATGAAGTATTTTCTGTTTGAATATTTGCTCTTTTTGAATCTATTGTTTCATTTATTATATTTAAAAGATAGTGATCACTATCGTCTGAATAATTTTTGTTCTTGATATCAGAAATGATTTGGCAAACAGATATAAGTTTAAGTGCTCTTCTACATTCAAAAGCAGATGGACATGAGCTGCTTTTCCTTCGAATCTGTGAAAATACATTTTCTAAAGCATTTTGTGAAAATCTACTGCACATTACAAAACGAACTCCACTATCAATTCATTCTTTTTCAACATTCATTAAAGAAAGAGACAATATCAAACCGGTATTCAAAGGCTCTCAATCCTTTCCAATTTCCAAATTTTGAATGATATTAACAAATTTATTTAGAAAATCAAATTTACTTTGTTTATTTTTGAAAGTAATAGCAAATTTTGCTATTCGAGCACTGCACACAACAAACCATTGATGTATAAGCCTTATAAACAAAGTAAATTTGATTTTCCAAATTCTTCTTCAGAAGCACTTCTCCAAATTCTTCTTCAGAAGCACTTCTCTCCAAATTCTTCTTCAGAAGCACTTTCTTCTCCAAATTCTTCTTCAGAAGCACTTTCCACAGCATGGTGCTGTGGAAAGTGCTTCTGAAGAAGAATTTGCAGTAAGAAGTAGAATTCTAAGTGCAGCAGCTGTTTTTATAGAAAAGTAACGTACCGATGACCCTACTTTCATTTTTTCAAAGTGGGTTGGTTCTATGTCTTCTCTCTTTAAATGATGCAATGTTTTCAAAGAATTTCCATTCAATTCTTTATTCCAGAGTTCTTTTATATATTTTCCATGCACATCAGTTGTTGGAAGATCCTCTTGTTGTTTTATAAATTCGGGAAGCTTCAAACCAGTATTTGAAAGAGCAGTC
Organism: Olivierus martensii; assembly: GCA_000484575.1. Taxonomy (NCBI): domain Eukaryota; kingdom Metazoa; phylum Arthropoda; class Arachnida; order Scorpiones; family Buthidae; genus Olivierus; species Olivierus martensii. The sequence goes on from AYEL01057995.1 coordinate 32,609, forward strand.
TTCAAATTTTTTAGTATGTATGCTGGATCTGCAATAGCATGAATATGTTTATCATTAATTTTAAATTATGTCATTCTAGTAGTTCGATCCACAGTGACTCCAAGGTCACTGTGGATCGAACTACTAGAATTGATTCTGCCACATGGCTTTGTTGTTGGAACCCATATCAGATACTAAAGCTTTGATATTAAGACCAATATTAGCAGCAACCTTAATAACCTCTGAAATAAATGTGGCAGAATCAATTCCTTTAGTAGTGGGGCCAGTAATATGACTAACAAGAACCTGTTTCCATGGGTCACAAATACCACGAACCATCACAGTTGTAAGATGATTTCCATTTATACTTTTATCACCTAGAGCCACCTTTCCTACTAATGACTGACTTAGTTTATCGAAGGAAATATCCCCACTTATTTGCATCTCATCTATCAATAAAACACAATTTTTGGATTTTGTATCCATTGCAGATACTTTGGTTTGAAGCGGCTCAATTATATCAGAAAATATGCCAAAAGCAGAAAAAGTACAAAAATGACGACAGAAATATGATTGCAACTATTGACCAAAAATGGCGGCCTATGAGTATACCCCCTATATAGAGCCTTATTCAACAATGATGACGTCACAACTACCCACTGACAACTATAGTCGACGACAACATCATGAGTCAGTATTGAGTGTATGGGAGCAGTCTATTCACAAGTTTGTAACCTTATATTAAGGCGCATAACAGTCGATTTTAGTTTAAAGGGTAATATCACCAGCAAGAAGACATCCTTTCCGAGAAAAGTGAATATTTTCTCATTGTTAAAATGTGATAGAAAACTTTGCGGGATGTATTTATAACAGATAATTTTGTTGTGAAATAACCTTAATAAAATCATATTATCCTCCTGTAAACCTCTCTAAAGCTGTTGCGAATAAACGGCAATTTACTGTAATTTCGTGATTAGTTTAGTGAACTCTATAGTATTGCGTAGTGACACAAACAAACGTCAACTCTCCAATACACTCAGTACTGACTCATGATGTTGTCGTCGAATTATTCGGACTTCCATCGGTCTATAGGTGGCAGCATTAGTGAAGAAAGATGGCTTCCCGTAAAGGGTATAGCAATGTAAACAATGTTATTTCCAATAGCGAAAGAATGGATTTTTGCATCGACTTGGTTCAAATAATAAATTACATTGGAAGTAAGAAAAAATGTATATTCGAAGGCGAAGCAGTATTAAAAGGAAAGCAAAAATATACAGCATGGCTTACATTTCTCTAATTTTGTTTAATAACTAATAATTCTGCATTTTAAGTTTGTATAAAGACTAATCTGCATATATTTGTTTTGCTTGTAGGTTGGGAATTAATGAATTAGAGGACTTCAGCTTGCTCCGTGTCAGTACAACTAAAGAAAAATGCCAATTTTTATCGGCCTGCTGCCATTCAAAATCTCTGCCATTTAAAAGTAGCACCAAAAGTTGCAGGTACATTTCAGTTATCTGTTGTGCAGCAAGAAAGTGTGTTTAATACTTTTTTAGAAAAATTTCCTGATTCTGCCCTAGCGAAACAAAAGACAGGACGTGGGACCAGTAATAACAACAATAATAAAGTACTGTACATGAACCAGAACACATTAGTGATCATATTAAGGAACTATTTTATTTTTTATGTAATGGAAACATATGCTTGGAAAAACTTAAGTGTTGGGTTCAAAGCAGATGTTTTATGTTCAGATCACCAAAACTATATTGAATTTTACTATTATAAGTAAAACACGTAGTGAATGTGAGCACATATGCCAGAAAACTGTAGCTCAATCTAGATCTCAGCTGTAGAGGGAAGAAAGGACACTAAGAATAACAGGTTCTATCTGCTACCTATGGCAGTAGAAATCCTGATTGGGCCAAAAAAATTATGTTTGATTAAACCCAAATTCCGAGGTAACAATGCCACTAAGCATGGTAGTGAATGGGAAAAAGTTGCAAATAATATTTATTTAGCCATTCTAAGTTCAGATCTGAGTGTCAAAAGATGTGGTTTGGTTGTATCACTTTTTGTCCCTTGGCTTGCATTTTCTCCAGATGGAATACTTTTTAAGGATAACAAACCACAGGCATTGATTGAGATGCCTTTACAAAGGTATTGAGCAGAAAAAAGGTTTACCAGATCTAATAGAAGGAAATACTTATATTATCAAGTGTGGAAATTCTGGTCTTCAGCTGAAAAAAAACACCAGTACTTTGGCCAAGTGCAATTAGGTTGGCTATCACTAATTTGCCATATTGTAATTTCATTGTATTTTCCAGTGTTGACAGAAAATTTGAAGTTATTTGTGTCCCTAGAAATGATATATTTATAAAAAACTTGCTAGAGAAATGTGGAGTCGTTTATTTTGAACACATGTTACCTTTAATTTGCAAATCATGAACATTCTTTTTTTTATATTTTATGTAGCCTACATGTTTAAGATTAATGTACAGACTTATGGAAACAATAAATTGTGACTAAAATCTCAGTACTCTTTTAATGGATTTTAAGTTTTTAACTTACCCTATTTAATGTTGATTGATGTTAAAAATGATAAAAGTTACAGTGTAAAATATAATTTTTTCTTTATTAATTATTAAAAATTATGTTTTTAAATATTATTATTTATAGTATATAACTTAGTTTTTTTGATATAGAAGTACAGTAGTAATGTTATAATTCCTAAAATCTCTCATCTGAAAGGACAGAACTAGATATATTAACTATTCCGCATATTATGTCCAATATCATGTCTACAATAGGCACCATTTCCCAAAGTAATCGATTTTTTAATATTGCATACTATTTCATTCGTTGAATGCTCCTTTCAACGTGTACTCTAGCTGATGCAATTAGTGCTGTTTCCATAGATGCCTGGTGAGTAAATTGTGTATCCCCTTTTAAAAAAGGTAGCCTCACTATCCCAATACGGTGTATAGTACAAATTTCATCAATAAGGAATCCTTTATTAACCATAATTTTATCCACATAAGGGTCTAGCTTAAGAATCAATCAAGAATCCTCAAAATGAATTTATCTGATGCACGACTACCATAAACCTTACTTTTGAAGGTAGAGTTCAGCAGGTGAAATCCCTACCATTACTTTCACAGTATTTGTTCCATAATAGTGGGAGTATGTTAGCACTCTACAATTTATACATTTGGTTTTTTCAATAGTTGTTTCAGTACAGTCCAGTACTATACGAACTTCCTTAAAATTATTAAAACACTGAGGTCTGTTATTGTTTATCTCCTCCATTGATGGCCAGTTTATGGCACATGCTATAATTTGGCTAATATATGGTAATGTACCATAAAAAATATTGCTACAGGTGGATTTTGACACTTGAAACAGAACACTCAAGCACAAAAATGTTAGAACTGTTTTAAGTTTAGCTAACAATAGGATTGTTTTCTCTTTTGTTGTGAGTAGCTTGCACTTATTTGGGTGTACACTTTCTACTAAAGAAGAAACAGTATCCAATAATTTGTAACTTGAAAGGCCTGTAAATGCATTCAGTTGCTGGGTAGTGTGTAGCATATCCAGTAGAGTAAATTTCTGTTTAATATCTTTTAATGTATTGACTTGAATACCCATATCTATCAGTAACTTAATTTCTTCACCTTTAATAATAATCTGCTCTTCAACGGTGCTAGTGATGAAACTTTCAATTATTGTCTTGTTCATAATGTCTGCTGTAATGTTTTCAACAGATGCACATTCTTCACAGTTATGTAAAACGGCACAATTGCATTCTTCACAATATGCTCTGGATTTACCAGCAGAAACATTTAATTGGTAATCTGTGGGATGATTAATGAGATGGGCACTTGGAATTTCAGTGTCATGCCTTGCAAGTCTCCTTTCAGCTCGGAGACTTGCAAGGCATGACACTGAAATTCCTTGCTGTTTCTTTTTAAATCATTGGAAGAAAACTCTCTGAGAGCAGTTTCATGGCTTCGACCAGGTATATTTTGTGATTGTACAGAATCAGGTTTAAGTTTTCTGCGCTGAGGGATAAGTAGCTCTGAAATTATTTCAGAGAAAATAATATAAACTTAATTTTATAAGTACAACGCTAATAAAATACTAAATATACTGTAATAACTTACCTGGAAAATGGTAATCCGTTTCTTTAAAATGTAAGCTGCATACGTAGGTCCATTTCGTTACTTTTTTACCTAATCTCAATTTTATTTGCCATTCTGCTCTTAACTTTTTATCTTTAGGGAACATTGCATTCTCACATCTCGTTCCCGATTGAACTTTGATTTGCAGCCTTAAACACAGCAATATTTGTTGTTAATAACTGATGTACTTCTTTCCATTTTAATTTACGCACCTAAACACGTATTTCTCTTATACCCAATACGCATGCATTATGGGTAATATTTTACTTTCTCGACAGATGAAGCATCGGTCTGTTGGAAGAGCGAATAGCAAGATCGTTTCTATGCGCTTCTTAAGCTGTTTAATATGGATCATCGTCTTATATATTTTAAAATTTTATTTTTTTGAAACTATATATTTACCGTTTATTTTTTTAAAACTTATTTTTTACTGAATTACGTTGAGTCATTTCACGAATTTTTTATTTATTTATAAAAAAATATTTTCATCCATCTAAAAACTTTATTGATGAATATCACTTAGAAAATAAAAAGCACTTTATTAGTATTTATTTATAAATTAAAACAGATGAAATGTCCGGGGATACACCCGAAACATCACTCTGATTCGGGCCCGCCCCCTCTCTACCACCACTCTTCTTGGTGACGCCCAAAAAGTAAAATCACAATGTAATTCATTACTTTCTAACATTCCGAGGCAAAGCATAAAGCTCGAAATAAAAACTCCATCATTTAATTTAAAGAAATAATAACACAAAAGAAGTAATGATTGAAAATACAAACTTATTCCCGTCCGTAAGCCGTCCAATATAAAATCGAAGAACCACAAAACAGTAGCACACAGTCCTAGGACAATCCACAACGGGCACAACACAATTCAACTCGTCCAAAACTTAATGGAGGGACGGGAACTTCTCGCCCTCTGGCGGTATAATTTTTAAACATAGGAAAATTTACATTTTCATATCCTTTTACAATTTACAATATCTTTTCCATAACTAACCATTTTATTAATACAACTTATTCTTCTTTTGTTATTATTATTCTCCTTTTTTAACAATATGTTATCTGTTAATAATTTAACTTAAATCGCCAACCTAGATCTAAATACGCACACCACTTGTCACAACTTCAAGATGGCCGCCTCCAGCACCAACCACAAGGTAAACCAAAACATTTTTTCTTGTTTTCTTTTTTATATATTTAACTTCAGGTCCCGACTCCTCACACAGAGATTATATATTTACGTACTTATTTTTCTATATTTACTTGCATTTGCATTATAAATCTTTTAAGTTCTCTAAGTCTAATAAATGTTCTTGTTCTTATAAGTTTTTAATTACTTCTGAAGGTAAATCATTTGGTGGTTTGATAGCTGCTTGAATTAAATTATACACTTTTTTAAAAGTTCCTTCTTCTGTGTTTAATGTTAAACCATGAAATTTTTCAAATATATCATTAATAGTAGAGACATGTTGCAGTAATTTTTCTGAAGAGTAAACTAAAAATCCTCTAGACAGCATCATTACCTAATCATAATTAATATTTTGTGGTGGTATTTTAATTTCTGCTGCAGTTGGTTTTCCAAGTTCAGGATACTTGGACTTAAATTTAAAAGCTATATATCCTGATAAATACTTGAAGCCTTCTTCCTTCATGATATCAGAGAAAGTTTCATGCTCAAACAATTCAAGAAGTTTGTAATGATCATAAAAATTTTCTGAACTTAAATCTGGTGTTTCTGTATTGATGATTGTATTGTTAAAATTCACATTTAAACACACCTCAATAGAATTTTGTGATGTCTCGTGTAATTGTAAATTATCCACTTAATTACTTGATTCACCTGAACTTATCACAGAAATATTTTCTATATTTTGAGCATTTTCCTTTTCCATTGTAGTGAAGCATCTGTCATTTGCCTTATCAATGATATTTACTTTATTACTTAGCATATCACCAGAATACTTTCCCAATAAATATCATTTCAATCTATATTTGAATTTTAAAGCACAAGGATGATCATTTGTTGCAGCCATCAATCTAATAGTAGCAAAAAAGTTTTCTAAAATGTCTCGGTTCAGTCTTGCTGTTAAAATATATTCAATATTGTTTGTCATATTTAAGTGGTTATATAATCCAATTAGTGAGGGATTGGAGAGTAAAATTCTTTTTTGGAAAGGTAATAATTTTGTTTGTTTACCAACTTTGATCTTTGAAATAAGTAAATTAATTTCATTAATAACTTTTTTCTATGACTCTAATGCAATTCCAAAACCACTATCATAATCATTTTTCCTAGTCTTATAGAGGAATTAAAAATGCCAAACCACTTATCAAATAACCCTATAATATAAGAGCCTGTTTTTGCAGTTTCTTGAAAAATGACATTATATATGCCACAAAATTCAATTGCTGTAGCCATTGTATGAGATAATGTGCGTACTGCAGGTGACACCTTCTGCCTACCAGTTCCACGAACATTTAAATCATTATATGTTAATTTATACATTGGATCAATATCACTTTTTCTGTGTTTATGGCTTCTTCAAAAGTAGATCTGTCTATATTTACTCCATCAATGTTAAAACCATGATCCAATATGTTGTTCCTAACAAGTTTTATCAAATGAGGAACATCAGCAAAAAAAAAATATATTTTCTTTTCAGGACAGCAGGGATACTGAATAAAATTGATCTGGTCATTTTCAATACCAATGTCAAAACTTTTCCAGAAGAGACATATAAAGTTATATTGTTACCGCTCTGTTTCTTCCGAGAGTCTGGATAGATCTCGGGAGATTTGAACGGTAAATTATAATTCCACATTTGATTGTTTCGTGACTTAAATGTTTTATTAACAATCATGAATGCTAAAAGAAAATGTGAGTCCTGTTCAATGCCAAATTTTAACTGTGTCTTGCCATAACACAGGTCTGCTTTGAACTTCTGAAATCAAAAGTTCTCTATTAATGCTGCTGGAATTCATTACTTAAGTTCCACAAGAACAGACTTGTCGTCTCTGTTTGTCGCTCAAAATCAAACTCGTTTGAATTCTGAGCGAGTCGTTCAAGTGCTTAGCGATTGATTACAATTGCTTTAAGTCAGTCCGGCCAGTTCAACGAAACCCGTATTTGCTGTTGAATGAGGTATTGGTTGTAGATATTTTACATTTACAAAAAAAAAAAAAAATACATAAATTTATCATATTATAATTAAAAATTGTTCAGTTAAAAAATACATGTATATGCTTCCAAATATGTATTGAGAAAGTTTTTCGCATTTAAAAGTGAAAAAACTTTCTCAATCATGATTATTGTTACCGCTCTGTTTCTTCCGAGAGTCTGGATAGATCTCGGGAGATTTGAACGGTTTGGCAAATTGATCGTCTAATGGATGTTTAATGCAATTAATCACCAGTAATTAACAATAACAACAACATTTATTACAACAAATAAAGAGTTTCCACATGACCAGGTGTAGTAACGGTTACTGTGTGAACACTTGGACAAGCACAAGGATACAGAGAACAATTAGAGCTATATTAATGTTAGATAGCGATACAATGACATCTGATCTGCAACACCCGAACTTCCCCTATCGGAGAAAGTATAGAAGTAGTCGTACTTAACTTAAAAGGAGGCAGACTTGTGGAGTGACGGGGTTCGGCGCGATACAATGACATCTGATTTGCAACACCAGAACTTCCCCTATCGGAGAAAGAATAGAAGTAGTCGTACTTAACTTAAAAGGAGGCAGACTTTACAAAAAAAAATAAATAAATTTATCATATTATAATTAAAAATTGTTCAGTTAAAAAATACATGTATAATTGCTTCCAAATATGTATTGAGAAAGTTTTTCGCATTTAAAAGTGAAAAAACTTTCTCAATCATGATTATTGTTACCGCTCTGTTTCTTCCGAGAGTCTGGATAGATCTCGGGAGATTTGAACGGTTTGGCAAATGATCGTCCAGTGGGTTTGTTTTTCTCATAGAAATAATACCAGTGAATAAACAATAAACAAAACAACATTTATTACAACAAATAAAGAGTTTCCACATGACCAGGTGTAGTAACGGCTGCTGTGTGAACACTTAGACAAGCACAAGGATACAGAGAACAATTAGAGCTATATTAATGTTAAATAGCGATACAATGACATCTGATTTGCAACACCCGAACTTCCCCTATCGGAGAAAGAATAGAAGTAGTCGTACTTAACTTAAAAGGAGGCAGACTTATGGAGTGACGGAGTTCGGCGGTGAAGACCGGTTTCCCTGGAGTTGAGCTGGTGTTCGAGGCTGGAGAACCCTAGCTGGACACCGGAGTTTGGATGGTCTTGGGAGCAGCGGGCAGAGGTGATCGGACCCAAAACGATCGACGGTGTTCCTTATTCTGGGCCTGGTTTATATAGTTTTATGACCTCCGTATGTGACGTCAGAGATGAGTCTTCTTTAACGTATAGTATCCGAATCCCCATCTCTGACGTAATAGGCGAGGGGTCCCGTTTAGGGTCCCTCTGTCTCTTCAGCTTACTCATTTGAATGACTTATTCCCACACATCTGCTCTCCAGGTGTGCTTACTTTTGTTTCCAATACTCCCGCCAGACACTCGTTCCCACCGTGTCTGGCTATCACACTTCCGCTTTCAGGATGTACTCCTTTGTGTCCGACTTTATCCGCCAGACACTCGTTCTCACGATGTTTGGCTGTAACATTCCTTCCCCCTTTGGGTAGACCTGCTTATAGCAGGGTCTGATTTAACTGTATTTAGCTACAAGAATTTAAAAATACATTCGTCCATCTCCGGAAATGGAAGATCGGGTGCGCTTACAAATTTAATTCCTCCTACAAATTGACACACAGAATGAAAAAATAATGCTATTAGCAAAACCAAAATGAGTACAATCGGAGTCGCGACAGTAAATCCTGGTAGTTGCCAATTACTCCAGGGGTAATGACCTACAGAATATTTTCCGGATGTATTCGTTATTGTAAAGTTTGGAGCCAGAATGTAAGGCGTCGGCTCCTGGAGGCAAAAGGTTAGCGCTCGACATGCCCGGACCGTGCGACTTTGGAAGCAGAGCTTCTCCTGATGGCACTTCTTATCTGTTTTAAATTCTATTGTGTGCTCCGTCTCTTTATCTGTGAGGCGAAGCACACGAGTGGAGATGGTAATCCCTTGGAACGAAACTGTGACCTCACCTGCCAAACAGGTGCTATACGCCCTCACTGACAAGGTGGCCAATTTATCGCAAGCAAAACATCCTTTCGGCGGTAAGATGTCTCCGACGATTTTTGGACATACTGTATACGTCTCACGGTATAAAGAATAGTCCTGAAACGAAAGATGCACCACCAATGGACTAGATGTTATAGCAGTAGATTTTAATTCTATTTTAAATTTCCGTGCCTGTTCATCTACATAATGTTGCTCTCTTTGCACTAAATTATCATACACTTCATTGAGTTCTGCAATTTTATGCATAAGATTACACATCCTTTTCCGAGTTTTGGCTCCAAAACAGACCTTATACATGTGGCCCTTCTGCTTGCATTTAGTGCAGGTAACTGAAGGACAATATACAGTCTTGTGGTATACTTCCTTTCCACACACATAACAAATATCATTAATATCAATTTCTCTATCCTTTTGTTTTTCCTGCAAAGAAGCAAATTTTTTGTCAATCACAGACTTTTTACTCTTCCTTACCTGCACTTCAGCCTCTCTAATTTTCTTCATGATAGTAGGATGTTTCTCTTTTATAATATTATTACTAGCTATTTCCTCAGCTATTTTCTTCAAATATCTGTCCGGGTTTGTTATAGATTCCTCCAAAATCTGTACATAGTCTTTTTCCTTCTGTTTTTCTTTTTCATTTCCCTCTTGATCAGTAGTATGTTCCTCATCCTTATTCTTCTCCTTATCTTTCTGCTCTTCTTTATTCTCTAGAATAATTTCATTTTAATTTTTATTTTTATTACTATCTAATTGATTACCTTCTAACTCTCCTTCTTCTTCAATCTTATTATAATCATCTTCTTGTATTTCTACTTCTATTCCCCAATTACTTTCTTTAATTTATTATTATTAATGTTAAGAACATTCGGTAATTTCCTAACTAATTCCATCTCAACTCTCCTCGTAGCTGTCTTTATAAACGGAAACTTTTTTAAATTTAAAGAAGTAATTGAAATTACTTTACCATAATTTTCTTTCTTTTCAATAGATCATCGCTGTACTCTCCAGGAACAGCCTTTAAATAGACTATCTTCTTTTTAGAAGTCATCGAGGTAAGAACCAATTTCTCATTAACATAAGTTACTTCTTTCCCTAGAATTTGATTTTTAATTACTTCGGTTTTAAAAGTAATAATTACCTCGTTCCTCTTAGTTAAATCCACTTGAACAATTTCATTTAAATTTGCTAGATGTTCGCCAAAAGCCCACACCAACTCATCAATGTCGTAATCATCTCTTCTCACCCTAACAGAGCGATTTCGATCTGAAAACAAGTAAGTTAATATCATCATCTTTTTCATCATCTTCCAATAATTCCTTTGCCTCCTTTTGCAGATTTCGAGACATTGATAGCAACTCGGCCCAGGATCTGGATGACCTGGCCATCTGTGGAGAACCACGAGGAACAGGGGCATGCAGACAACACACTCTCCCCACCGCCTCCAAGAGGCAGTACCTCACCATCAAGAGGAGGGTACTCGATGGGATTGCCCATAGGGATGGCAACCTGGGTCTGGGGATGAACACATGGTGCATTCAAACCATGCAGGTCCCATGCAGGACCCCGCAGCAGCAGAGGACTCCAGGACGACGTCTCCTCTCACCAGGAACAGCAGGCAAGAGAGCAGCCAGGAACTCCAGGACAACAGGAACGGGCAACGGAACGGCAGCAACAGCTCCAAGATGGCGCTTTTTCTCGACCTTTTGGCTTAACTGCTAGAACCCACTAACAGATACTACACTTTGATCTTAGCCAAAAGGCCGAGTAGATTTTAATTCTGCTTGGGCTCCTAATCTTAAATGATGGTTCCCAATCGTCATTGGTAATGCGTTTACTCTGTCTGTAATCATCGTCTGAAGATAAAGAATGTTGGAGTCTGCACATCAGTCTCTCTTCATAAAAATTACATGTTATCATTTTTTCGTCGAAAATGAACGATTTAGTGAATGAGGAGTTTGCTTGTACATCGCCAATGTGACCGGCAGTGGGTCTAGAATGCCTCATTGTATATCGCTTGTTCAATATATGCCTCATTGTAATCGGAGACTCGGACAATCAGATGACTGTTTAGAATCTCAGTTGGCTGCTGATAAGCATCGACTATTTGCACTTCGATATTATTCTTTGTGGTAGCCATATTATCTATAACTAATTCTTCGGTAGTGCCGTTTAACGATTCTTGGATTGAACCTTATATTTGCATGACATTGAAGTGATTTTCCTAACTTCGTAAGCATAGGCATAGTCAGGCTCTAACCAAACTCTATAAAAGTGGCAAGGTTGTGAATCTACTATCATACACAAGCTAGCGGCATCAGGTGCATAGCAGTCAGTTATTCCAGGGTATTGTAGGCTTTCTTTTGTCATTGCGGTAAACTGTTTGCCCCGATAACAATGCTTACCCCAACCACACTGCTCGTTCTGCGGACACGATATCTGATTCAATTGGTGCAACTGAACCGGAAAAGTATAATAGATTCACGTGGTTGCCCACGTACAATCTACTTCCTGAAATGTTAGTTTTAGTCGGAAGAGGTTGTTATTTCCCTTATCGACAAACCATAAGCACTGCGAATAATCTAGATTTAACAATGTTACTTGCGCATTAGTCGTCATTTTGCAATGCTGTCCTGATCTTGTTTGGCGGCAGTCCTTTAAATCTGCTTTTAATACTAGGTGGTTTGTACATTCTGCATAGACGGGTTGGTTGATAACTAAGGTAAACAGAGTAAGGATGGCAATTAAAGGGAGTTGTTGCTGGCGAGGTTGCGCGTTTTGTGCCAATCGTCTCGCCCTGTCCTCTATACCAAGTCGCGCATTGTTGAGCAAACGTCGAGTAGTGCCTCCTGCGATAAGTCCAGTGAGAAGAGAAAATCTTCCGAGTGATTTACACAGTCGGACTAGTCGCCGACCTAATCGATATAATCCTACCCCGGTCTGCCAGATCACCCTTACGACCTTGTTAACATATAATATTAACAGTATAATTATCATAATTAAAGCTACATACAATACATAGCGTATCACAGGCGGTAAACAACTCAGTTGATACCAAACCTGGATGCATAATAAACAAGTAAGGCGTGTGCAGAATTTCCTTCCTTCAATTTTGATGTTTCCCGTGACAGTCTCGCCGCGAGTAGTTACAAAAATAAACTTTAATGTTCCACTATCTAATAGTAATTCCTCTGGGATCACGACTTGTCCCAGGGAGTCACCCATAGAGAAAACTCTCTCTAGGCCATCCTTCCGTATCACCAAAGTACCGGCCGTGGACACCGTCATAATTGGATCATTAAACCTGACGGTAATGTCCTTTTCTGAGAATGCTGCTGTCTGGTCTGACAAGAGGCGTCGGACTGGTAGAGCTACAATTTTAACCTCGGAAGGTATCCGATACTTACATATAACAAATGACGTCAACGGAACATTCATATACACCACGTTCTTATGATTTAAATACAATGTATTGAAAGCAGGTACCAAGGTGCAAAAACATTTTGCTGTATTTGCACACTGATTAGTTTTACAATAATCCTTTGTTCCTGTACAGTTTTGTGATTGACAACTACACTGTCCTATGGGATCCGAGCAGGCGTAGCGAATTCCGGGCCCAGTAGAGTTAACATGCTGTCTTATCATGAAGAACTGCGGTGATACCCAAGTATGCGGCCGTATTTCTGCTTTTGTCACCCACTGCTTGACGCATGACTGGCAATCTTCTTCAGTCAGACAGATCGCTGGATGAAGATAATCTCTTGCAGTGCGGTCGAAAAAGTAAGTAGTACATTCATACCTTAACCCATCATACTGGCAGACCAGAGCGGGGTAGTCTGTAGAAAACAGATGCTGCCGAACACAGCACAGTACTAGAAATACTGTACTAATGCGAAACATCTGTAATAAGAAGAACAGCACATATTATTAATAATGAGTCAAAGTAAGAAGGCATAATGTAACCTTGATAGTCTAAGTAATAGATTTAAACAACATGTTTGGGTCTACGGATATCTCGGAACCAGCGAATTCGCGAGGAACTTATTTTACCATTCCCCTTTCATAATGTTTCTAAAAGTTGGACTATGTATCTTCCACTAACAGGGTAATGCCATAATATCGGCGGTCTCTCTCTCCCCACCCCCGACAGGTCCACAGCCTGTTAACAGTGGTGCTTTATTATTTTTTTCTTTTACCACACACGGGTTTACTGCCCAGTGCCAGCGGTATTTTTTTTTTAAAGCGGTTTCTTTGTTTCATCCCCGACAGGTCCACAGCCTGCAACAGCGATGATATTTTTTTAAAATTTCCTCTCCTCATCCCCGACAGGTCCACAGCCTGCAACGGCGATGGTATTTTTAAAATTTCTTCTCCTCATCCCCGACAGGTCCACAGCCTGCAACGGCGATGGTATTTTTTATTCAGCCTCATTATTCCTTGCCTTTCCGGCTTTATTAATCTCTGCGTTTTCGCCCTTATTTTTCTATCCCTTTTTTTATCCATTTAATTCATTTATTTCGGACACCCAACGCAAGTCACTTAAGTAGTCTGCGCGTTGTCTAATTTTTTTTTGTCGTGCTTATTCACGATCTGTTCCCTCAGGCGACAAGAACTAATCGGCTCCTTGGTCGAATACCAACGGATCACTTTATAAAGGTTCGGCAGTAGCTTCATGCTCACCAGATAGGAGACTCGGAAATTGCTGCAGTCAATTTCGTTGTTCCTAGACCCGCCAGGTCTCGTCCCCGAGAGGAACAATGGTGGTACCACTTTTATTTACGGGAATTCCCATTCATTTGGAGCATTAATATTTATATAATTCTTATATTTATTAATTTTACTTATATTTTCTCATTCATTTATTCACCAACCGGTTGGATTTATGCTCCGGCGCATTATTTTTATCATCATCATCGGCGTCTTTTTTTCGCTCGAAGGAAAATCTCAAGACCAGGTCTATTTTACCTGTCTTATTTTTAAGAGGCGATTTATATTCATTATTTATTTACTTACGTGGCGAACCGTTTTTTCCACGTTTATAAGGAGAGAGGACTCTAGATACCCTATGAAGTCCAGTGGATAGCTTAATTAAAAAAATTTTTTGTCTTACTCTTCTTTGCTCGAGGAGGGTATAAATAATCTATATTCGCAACTTAATTTTTTCTATGTCTTAAGCATACTTGGCACAATAATCTGCCTATTATTTTGGCTACCTCTAACATATTTTTTCTGTACGAACTCGTATATTTTCCTCCTTTGACGCGCCCACTCCTTGGTAAATTCCCAAAAGAAGAGTAAGTAATGTTCCCAATAAACAGCCAAATGTAACATGGTTGTCAAAAGTTTCTACCATATAAAAGGTAAGCCGGGTCTCCGCCGTGACTTAGTAAGTTATCAAGCGATATGCTAATAATATCAAAAAAGAGTCAATTAATCCCAACCATTCCGGGAAACATTTACCAGATGAAAAAGCAACTCCAGTAGTGTATGATTATGTCTTTTATGACAATGTCGGCAGACTATGAAAAATTGATATTCCTATCCGTTAAGATATATTTAGATATATCAAAACTTAAACTAACATTTCCTAACTCACGGTGTTACTACCAGACACTCATTCTCACGATGTCTGGCTGTAACAATATTACTTACATACAAGGGTACAAATAAAACGTTAACAAACATAAGTATCAGAAAAATTTTAAAAATGTTTTATATGTTTAACATAAAGATATTTATGTGTAGAAAAAATATTCTCAAATAAATCCAACTTTTGGAAAACTATTCTATCCGGAAATGATCTAATCGAAATATTTAGACGTTTAGTACTAACATCAAGAAAGCTTAGAGATCTAGTTTTTAGTACCGGAACTTTCAACATTAAATCTAAATTGCCAACAAAGTTATTTAAGTAAAGTTCAAGATATTTTAAATCGAAATAAAGTACACGACCATTTAACATAGTATTTGTACAGTTGTTAGATAAAGGACAAACAGGAACTTGGTTAAATTTTCGAATGTTTTATTAACAAGATTTATATTACTAGGAGCAGCAGAAGCCCAGATAATGATACCATAATCAATAATCGGAAGAATAAAGTTATAAAATATAATTTTCTTGATACGATTAGCTTTAAGATAATACATATTCCTATAAATAATGCCTAAACGTATTTTTAATTTTTTTACTACAGTCAAAATATGGGGGAGAAACGACAATTTGTTGTCAAATATTATACCTAAATCAAAAACTTCATTAGTAAAGTTAATCTTTTCATTATTAATATATAAATCTAAAGGAAATGTGTGTCTAGTCGAGTAGAAAACACACTTAGTTTTAGAGGAGTTTATTTGTAGATCATTGGAAATAAACCAACTGTAAATAGTAACTAAGTCAGATAATGATTCGTATTAAGTAATTTGACGTCGTCCGCATAAGCAATGAGTCTAGAATTAGTAATATGGAATACGGGATCCAGATAAGCAACAAAAAGAAGAGCACTAAGTGGAGATCCCTGAAGGATGCCTCTTTGAATACTAAACGCTTCAGAGACACCAGATTCGAATTTAATTATCGCATTTCTATTAGTTAAATAGGTATATATCCAATTTCCAAAGTATGTATTAATACCATAAACATTTATTAATCTATCTCTCAGGATATGATGGTTTAACGAGTCAAACGCGGAAGACGTCTAGGTAAACAACATAAATGTCTTTCGTAAGCTCTAGATATTTCAAAATTAAAGATTTGGTTTGAATAAGATTAGTAATACATGAACGTTTGGGAATAGCATAATGTTGATAGTCGGACAATTTATTTTTCAATGTCAGAAATTTTAAAGAATTTTTTCAAAAATTTTCAATAATGCGGAAGATATCGCGACCGGTCTATAGGAAGTTGATAAAAGAAGATCTTTATTGGGTTTACAAATTGGAACGAAAAATGAAGTCAACCACTGATGAGGACAAAAATTAAGAGAAATACATGAGTTGAATAGAAAAACTATATGTTCAATTAATTCAAGAATTAGATTTTTAAAAAATACCATGGGAATAATATCAGGCCCAGAAGTAATCTTTTTGAGTTTACGTAAGCTTAATAAAAAATCATTTGTATCAAAAAAAGGCATAATTCTTTCAAATTTTTGAATATCAATATTTGATGCCTCAGCATTATTATTAGTATTAACATAATTAAGAGAGAATTTGTCTTTTAACATATTAGTAATTTCAGTTCTTGTAACAGAAGACATAGGTTTTATAGGACGAGTAATCTTTCGTCTGGAAAAACTTTGTAGAGTCTGCCAAAAAAATTTATTTGAAGTTAGCATAAGCTTAGGTAAATTATTTAAATAGTTCAATTTACCCATTTTAATTTCTTTAATAAAGGTAATGTCGTATTTTTTAAAGGAAAGATAATCTGTTAGTTGTGCAAATTTTTTCCATTTTTTATAATATTTAGTTCTTAA
>AYEL01057996.1:0-66461 GCA_000484575.1 Olivierus martensii
TTTCACCAACATAAATTTTGAGATTATCAAAATTTCTCCATTGCTATATTTAAAATCTTTAGCTAACAAATATTTAAATAAAATTTTTAGGTACATGTATTTCGATGTTTTAATATGTCAATGCTAAAAATATTTTCCTTTCTCTTCTGTTCTCTGTTTTTACAAAAACGGTATTCTTTTTATTCATTCCTCGAAGATCTAACAGTTTAAAAAATGTTTTGATTCCACTATTAATTGTGAAATTTTTACATTTAGAATAGTAGTTGAAACATCTGGACTATGGAAATAAGGTACCCGGCTACCGAATTAAAAAATATGATATCAAAATCACTTTCAATGATACAGTGAAACCTGTCTAAGTTGGACACATTTGGTTCCTTCAAAATGTGTTCAAGTTAGAGAGGTGTCCAACTTAGAGAGATTCATAAAATCAAATTTTTTTTAAACATACTATACACTAAATTTTCATGTCAATGCGAGCCTTTATTCAATTCAAATTGAAAACATTTATTATTTTAAATGAAACTCAAAAATGTCAAATATAAACTACAGTCTATCAATGGTTTCAACATGAGAACTATTTATTTGAAAAGAGGTCTGTATGAAGCCTTTTTTATATTTAATTTACACTTTATCCACACATTTTCAATTTTATTTATTTTTATACTAAATAGAGTTTCAACAATCTCTGGTTCATTATTAGAAAATACTTATCGTTCAAATTCCTGTACATATTCCAAAACTGTTTCATGATCATTCCAACAAAGTCTCTATATGAATTGAGCTGAAATTGATTAATTGAAAGACCATATTCAGCCAGTGATTTCATATTCATGATGGACAAGATTAAAGATTTACAAATTTTGACAACAGTTAAAATTTTATGATGATAGTTCGAGAAAGAGCACTCATTTCTTCTCCTAGGTCAAAGTTATTGACCTCTTGCATTCAGGGCCAGCTCTATGATTGCTGGCGCCCTGGGCAAGCTGAACTTCGGCGCCCTCTTTAAGTATAATTAAAAATTTTCACAAGGAAAAAAAACTTAAAATATAGAAATGAGTTTAACAAACAATAAACAATAATATTACTTTTCTCAACCAGTATTTTGACAGTATGAACAATTAGCCATCTAAAATATTTTTTTTTCTAGCCTTTAGATCAGCAAATCTTTTCATGGCACTTTCTATATTTCCGTTCTAATCCACGACTTTGCAAACAAAGCACTAAAACAACAGTTCTTATACTGGACACTGTTAGTATGACGAAGGAAAATGTTGAACCGATGACGAAGACGCACATGCAAAGATGAGGACTGGACAGGACAAAGTACCGAGCAAACAGGTTAACGGGTGAAGATCATACCAGCTCCATTCAACAGTCGCTATTTATACTTGTAGCTAATTTGCATAATTTAAATGTCAAAAATAAAAGTTACTTTAAACAAAGGTAGTTGTAAATTATTTCTTCTTTAAACATAACACTTCACAAATAATAAATATAAAACAGTTCTTTCTTTCCTTTTTAATATTTCTTCTTTCCGTACACGTGACGGACGACGTAACATACGGCGGCCATTTGCCACGATGACACCAGACGGTCTGGACGCTCAGCTGACGCAGGTAATTCATTCGTTTCCTTTTTATACTTTTTTTATCTATTTTAAAACAACCTTTTTTTTTCTACAATCCTCACAATGCTCTCAATAAAACACAAGTGTACTGGAAAGTCCGGAGATATTTCCGGGCCTTCTCTCGAGTTCTGACCCGTTCCCCTCCCTCCTACTTCCACTTTCGGCCTACAATCCTCACAATGCTCTCAATAAAACACAAGTGTACAAATGGTTTTCTTGGTTTAAAAGAGGGGAAATGGCCATTGAAGATCAGCTCCATTCCGGTCATCCTTCAAGTGCGTGAACCGAGGATAACATCACCAAAATCCATGATCTCATCAGGGAAGATCGACGCAGAACAATTGACCAACTTGGTACAAATGGTTTTCTTGGTTTAAAAGAGGGGAAATGGCTATTGAAGATCAGCTCCATTCCGGTCATCCTTCAAGTGCGTGAACCGAGGATAACATCACCAAAATCCATGATCTCATCAGGGAAGATCGACGCAGAACAATTGACCAACTTGAAGACTTATCCAGGTTGTCCTGGAGCTCCATTCAGCGCATTTTGCATGACGATTTGGGAATGCAACAAGTGGCTACTAAGTTTGTGCCCAGACTTCAGACAGCTACCTTGACGCATGCTCCCTATTCGCTAGATTTGGCTCCCACGGATTTCTTCCTGTTCCGTCGGATGGAAAGGGACTTGAAAGACAAGCATTTTGCTGATGCTAACAAAGTCAAACACAATGTCATGACAGTGTTAGCAGGTATCAAAGAGGCCGAATTTGCAAGGTGCTTCCTACAATGGAATGAATGAATGGACAAGTGCATTACTACCAATGGAGAGTACTTTGAAGGTGATTAAAGTTGTATTAAAAAAAAAAAAAAATAGTCCATGCTTTTTATCAGGAAATTCCGGTTATTTTTAGGTCCCCCGTGTGTGTGTGTGTGTGTGTGTGTGTGTGTGTGTGTGTGTGTGTGTGTGTGTGTGCGCTACGTGTGTGTACACATTGAAGCTTGAGCAAAAAATATTTTTAATGTATTAATTAATCACTCATAAGCCTCCATTTTCTTTGGAAAGTAGGCTAATAAGATTGGGCCAATGTCTGTTCCCCACTAATAACTTTTGAAATTCGCTAATCAGTTCATTTTTATTGCCACTAATATAAATTAAAACTGTGATAGTAAATAGAGGAATAATATATGGCTTACATGATTTCTTAACACAGCATTATGTATTTCAACATCTGTATGCTGTCAAATGCCATAAATTTTCAGTGTCTTGTGTGCTGGTAAAATTGGACACACAAAATAAATGAAATCTTCAGAAAGTATGCAATTTTAATTCTTAAACTGTTTGTTTTTATTTTAGAATGTGAGGCAACCTTTTATGTGTGTTCAGTTTAAAATCAATGTTTGATTTCTATGTATATTATTTGTAAGCTGAAAATCTCTTGTAAATTTACAACCAAAACAGTTTCTTGAATTAAAGATTTTTTTTCAATTTTTCTGCTATAAAATGTATTATGATTTAAGTAATTTGTTTAAAAGTTAATAAATCTATATGCCATAAAATAACATTAAAATCTGCTAATTTTGCATCAGAACTGCATTTTCATTGAATCGTAGCCAGATTTAGTTGTTCATAATGTAATGCCTCATTTGGATTTTAAAGGGAATTCTGTTAACGATATACAGTCAAAGCCGGTTATAAGGGAATCAAGGGGCCCTACACTTTTTTGTCCCTTATAAGCAAAGTCCATAATATCCGAATGCACAACAAATCAGCGTATTGTCGGGTGGGCAAAATAAACATTGAAGAGTTTCAACTAGGGTTTTCAAATAACCAGTATTTCAGTTTTAACCGAATATTGGTTATTTGAGAGTTATGTAATTATTCAATTACCAGTTATGGATTTGTATCTGTGTATACATAAAATGAGAAATAATTAATACTAAATATTACCTACTCATATAAATGAGCAGAAATATTGTCATTTAATCTTATAAACTTGAAGTATAACTCTAAATAGGTAATATTTAGTATTAATTATTTCTCCTCATATAAATGAGCAGAAATATTGTCATTTAATCTTATAAACTTGAAGTATAACTCTAAAACTTCTACGAACTTATATAACAAATTATTAAGTGGTACCATTTTTAGGGTACAGCGCCACCTGCAGATTTTGTCTTTTTAGAGGGGAACTACAATTTTAATTTAATTTGTATTATTCATTTTTAAACTATTAAATACTTACAAAAAAATTATTTCCATTATAGCTGAATTTTCCATTATTTCCGAATCCACTATATCCAACAAAAAATACACACAAAACATGGGTTTTTTTCACCCAGACCGGACACATTTGTCTCTTATATCCGAATTTTCCTTATAGCCGACTCCCTAATAACTGGCTTTGACTGTATATATATATATATATACACAATTACTTTAAAATTTTATCAGTACCAGATCAAAAATTATGATAATTAATCAGTAATAAATTTAGTAAATCATTGCTTTCAGATAAACAAAATCATCAAATTTATGACAGTAATTTTTTTTATATAGAATTTCAAAAACTCTGGAGAAGTGTGGCAGTGGATGGAACTGATGATCAGAAAATAGAAGAATATCTCCAGAGACAAGGAATTACTTCTATGCAAGATTTAGGAATCAAAAAAGTGGTAAGTGTTTTTTTAGTTTTCTAATTGAGCATTTAATAGAATTTTGACACTATTATTGCCATTAAAGGTACCATTACAGAAGAGGAAAAAACCTACCAGCAAAAAGCCTCGTGCATTCAAGAAACATAATGAACATATGAGTGACATTTTAAAAGATTATACTGAAACATAATATCATTCTATTCAAATTGTAAAAGTTAGTAAACACAATTAAAAAAAAGATTTTTATAATTTGTCATTGTCAGATTAAATATTGCATACTGTTGACACAATCTGAAGTTGTACCGTAAGATAACTGCTACGTTTTACTACCTCCGATGAGTGAAAATTAGTAATGGATTAACCATTTTTTGTTTAAATGCCAAATTTATATTAAAATTAGATGTCAGATTTAGTATCTAACTTAATTTTAATATAAATTTGGCAATAAAATCAGCAAACACTACTAAACATCTCTATCAATGAGTACTATGCCCAAAAGATGAGTAGCCAGAGGTATAGTGAATTACTACTGAAATCCATTGTAAAACTTTTATGCTGTAATGTGTGTGGAAAATTAATTTCATAATGGAATTTGTAAATATTATTAATCAAGATGAATTCATTGTTGTTCTTTATTATATTAAATAAAAACCAAGAATTATTTTTTTAAAATTAGTTATTATTAATATGCTTTATTTCACTTGTTCAATTTTTTTTTTTTTAAATTTTAGCTTTGACTTTATATTCAGTAATTGTTTCAATGAGATTGCTTCAAAAATTTAGACAACTTTTTTGCCACAACTATTTTTTATATAAAAATAAATATTTTTATTTTAAACCTGAAATAATTGAAATAACTATTATAGTGTTGAGATATAGGCAAACAAATGGATAACCTTTTATTCCAAATATGACCCCAGTTGTAGTTCAATTTTCTCCTTTTATTGTTCTAAATAGAATAGAGAGATTTATCAATTAGATTTTTCTGTCTTCTCACGATGATGGATTGAACAGAATATAACTCATATATGAATTTTACGATTTGGCAGCTTATAGGTTTTTATCCAAATCAAATGATAGTTCTTTATAAAATCTAATTGATAACTTATATATGGTCAATATTATTGACATACAAGACAAATGATATTCACATACTTGGAGATAATATACAGATATACACCACTTATCCTGGATACATTGTTTAATAGGATATTATGTGAAAAACTAAGATAAAACTAAAGCACTTACTGCAGTGTAGGAAAGAACTTCTAATCATGTTCAACATATGATTAGAAGTTCTTTCCTACACTGCAGTAAGTGCTTTAGTTTTATCTTAAAGTTGAGTAAAAGGTAAATAGCAGTAGTTGAAATTATAATAAGTATGTGAATAACATAAGTAACAAAAATATTGTACAATAAATACATGTTTTTTGCTATATTATATTCTGTAATACACTGTACTACAAAACTAGATCTATCTATACATATATAACTATACTACAGAATATAATATAGCAAAAAATAAGCAACAAAAATATTGTACAGTAAGGCTAAGCGCACACTTGCGATTTCCTGTCGCCATGACTGAAAAGTCGTAGTCGCAGTATAATTTAAGGGAGAGCGTACTGCGTTCAAATAATCGCAACTTTGTTTAGTATCAACATGGATTTCATTATGTATAACATTCGAACACACTTCACCCCACTATTTTTCTTTCTTAGTACGGTCACTATATTCTTTCAATTTCTTATTGTAAAGGGCAGGTCTCTTTTCTACCTCTAATATTATTCTTTCTGTGTCCAAGCCACAATTTATTAGATTATCTGTAGCTGTAGATTCAAGATCAGACATTTCGTTATAAAAATATTCTTCGCAATACGCTTTTAAATAAGAAAAAATCTTCAAAACATTCGCGATTTCAACTCAAGGCACGTACGAAGCAGCTTTCAACTGCTACTGAATAATCGCAAGTGTGTGCATGTTCTAACAAGACCATATGGCTCATTTGATATAGACGACAATCGCGTCGCATCAAAAATAGGTCAGGTTGCATCTTTTTAGTTGCTGCGATAATTTAGTCGCATATGTGCGTGTTTGTGCTGGAAAGCATGTGTTCCATTTCTGCAACTGAATAATCGCGCGACAGAAAATCGCAAGTGCGCGCTTAGCCTAATACATTACATCATGGTACTATATTAGTTGTAATATATCATAATATATTAAAAAACACTAACAAAGAACAGATAATTAGTACTTTAAAAACTGGTTAGGGAATCTAGAGTCTAAATTAAAAATATGATATGCAATTTATGCTTAACATGAATAGAGCTGCAGTTTGCAAACAACTATGCAGTTAAGACTTATTTGGATGCATTTCAGATGATGCATTAAAGTATCTCTATGGAATTTAAGAATACATGCATCCAAATGCATCCTTTTGCTATACTATAAAGCAGCGCTTCTCGAACTATGGGTCGATCCCAAATGGGGTCGCGAAGCGAAATGCTGGGATCGCAAAAATTAAATTCAAACACTTGAATTTCAGTTTATATGTAAGGAGTCGCAAAAATTAAATTCAAATACTTGAATTTCAGTTTATATGTAATTACAAAAATTAAATTCAAATACTTGAATTTCAGTTTATATGTAATTTCCACAAATGTCCAATATTAACATTTGGACCATGAATTTTCAGTGTAGTTGGTTGATTGTGTTCACCTTAGTGTGCAAATGATTTATGTACTTATGTTTTATTTCATATTTAATACCTGGGAACACGAAAAATCTTGTAATGAAAAATGGGGTCATGAATGAAAAAAGTTTGAGAAACGCTGCTATAAAGAATAGTACTTTTTGTGATGGCATTGGTTTTGGAAGTCTTGGAGTTATTGCTCAAAGACCTGTAAACAAAATGTAATAAAATATGCAACGTTTTTTAACAATACAGTAAGTGTACATTTATATATATGATAAATGTACTGTTTGTCATATATTTTGTGATGTAAATTTGATATGTATAATAATAATCTACAGATGTTAGTGCATTTGTTTATTTATATCTGCTTAAGTCTTAAATATGCCAACTATGGTAGCTTACATTTACTTATGTTCCATTAGCTGACAATATTTTTTTTACTCTCGGGACCTTGGATGCTCATATGCAAACATTGTCTGGAAGGACACTAAGCAGTGCATATCTAAATGATTGTTTGTTTGTGTGTGTATGTGTATGTGTGTGTTACTGGAACTTGTAAGATGACCAAACCTATTGAAAATAATCAGCATTGATTATATATGGCTGGATCTCTGTTAATGATGATATCATCATCAAATTTGCATATAATTGAAATCTACTAGTGTCTTGTGTTAAAAAATTATTCAATATCCATTTGTTGTTATTGCACAATAAAAATGAATACAGGCTATCCCAACATGCATAGGATTATTTTAGGTAATAACTTCTAAATCTGGAAAAAAACTGGAAATGTGAAACCTGAAATTGAATCTGGATCCTCCAAGATGGTAAGTAACTGCTTTATTATGATGTGTGCGCTTATTCTTTAACATAACTACTTTTAGTATTGCGTCATTGTGACACATTAGAACTGTATAACATACGCTCAGACATACATGTTTTGACTTAGGTGGATTGTTCCACGAAACTTTACACAAGTCAGGAACTGCCTATATTGATCATTTTTAGCATATACAAACCTTTAGCATATTTGTTTTCCAATTACTGCATACATATAAATATTATTCAAACTGAATGAAATCCATAAGATATATCATTTTCAGTAGGTTTGATCCAAGAATGACCTCAATGTGCATAAATTTGAGTAATATTTATGTGTGAATCTCTCTTAGTATATGAATAATAATGAACTGATATCTATGATTTTCAACAGGATTGGTTCTTCAATGAGTCCTACAGTGCTGATGCCAGGTTATTTTGCATCCTAGACAAAGTTTACAAGCCCCATATTTCACAAGTTGGATACTTTTTAAATGAAAATTTGAACATAAAATATAAAAATTATTTTGGCATACATTATTAATAATATACAATAAGTATAATATATGAAAATCAAATTTTAATTTTTCTTTCCTTCAATTTTGCAAAATTTTCTACCCAGTTCCTTTATATCTAGTGTAGAAGCTAGCTCCTGTTTGATTGTTATCAAATCTGTTAACCTGTGTTGGAGCATTGTTGAATGCAAGTATGTTTTAACAAGTTTTAACCTTGAGAAACTACATTCTCCACTTGCTACTGAAACTGGAAGTATCAGAATTTTTAGTGCAACAAAAACATTGGATATACAGTCAACAAGCTTTTGCTATACTATAAAGAATAGTACTTTTTGTGGTGGCATTGTTTTTGGAAGTCTTCGAGCTATTGCTCAACGTTCACTGCAGAGATCTCGATATCAATATCTTTATTAGCATTATGAATCAAAATATTTTCAAGATTTTTGCACTCCTAAAAACAAAGCCTTTTTTATTTTCTTTTTTAATTAATTTGAAAATTCTCTGTTATAATTCATTTATTAAAAAAAAAAAATGTTATAAAATACTGAAATTTAACTGAACTTACTGCAAAATTTACCGTTTTAAAATTCAATTAAATAGTGGTAAGTTCAAATCATTTAGGTAAGGAACAAAAAAAACCAAGAGTTACATAGTAAAATAGTATACTATTAAAATTTGAAATATTTGTTTAAATGTGGAGCAGCATATCAAAAAACCAGTGCAAAGCGCAGGATAATTGTTAAATAAAAACTTTAGATTTTTCTTTTTTATCAATTATCCTGCTCTTTGTACTCGTTTTTTGATATTTGTAAAATAAGTGTGATGTGAGAGAGAGAAGAAAAAAAAATCAATACCTAAATCGTAATTAAATAATAATATAAGTATGAATTAAGCATAGCTTGAAGTTTTGGGCCTCTTCATGGCTTGCACCCTAGGCAGTTGCCTAGTTGGCCTAAATGGTAATGCCTGCCCTGGGTCCTAAATATTTGTTTGGATAAATTCAAAACTATATGCATTATAATGCTGAGATGGGCAAACAAACAAACCTTTCTCTAATTCCTATATCCTTTTGTTCCATTTAGAAATGCAAAGGATCAAAAATATTTGTTGTTATTGCTAGCCTGTATGGGCAAAGGCTAGCAATAACAATCAAATGATGGGAAAGGTCTTTGCATATTACTGGGCCCTATCATCTTCCATTACTTTCACATGCTTATCTTTGAGATCAGCTTGTCTCTCATTTTATTTTTTGTCTATCAATTTTTTCTTCTTTTGCATCCAGTTGGTTGAAAGTTAATTCCATGAATCTCCTTGTTTTCTAACAATCTGCCCAATTCCACTTTAAGGATGTGGCAGTTTTAATGTCATCACTTATCTTTGTCATATGTCTGATGATGACATTTCTATCTCTACCTCTCTTACTAATGCAACATTCTTTTTTCTATAACTCATTAGTTTGACAGTGAGGGATTAGATCTGACAACCGTAAGTGAAGAGTAGGCAGTATAATTATGTTATATAGTTTCCTTGTCAGGCAAACCACCTTCATTCATTCAAGTACTATTTAGCTTATCCAAGAGTTTGTTACTTTGACGTCTCTCTCTCTATCCATTCTGTTTTTGAATGAGACTATTTGGCAAGACATTTGAATTTTAACTACATAATCCAAGATTTTGTCCTCAGTATTTATTGGGAATTCAATATGATTTGTCTTTTTTTTTTGTTTTGTTATAATTAACTAGTAAATATGCCCGTCAAAAATGACAGGTAAAATAAAAAAATTAACTGATGCAATTTTTTTAATATTGTTATAGATAATATACCTCTTTAATATGGGATTGAAAATGTTGAAGGAATTAAGAAAAAACAATTTAAAAGTATTTTAATAGACTATCATCATGAAACATTTGATATATTTAATAATTGGAAACATTAGACAATATATTAAATCTGTAAAAATAATTTATTAAAATGGTATAATTGAAAATGTTGAAGGAATTAAGAAAAAACAATTTCAAAGTATTTTAATAGACTATCATCACGAAACATTAGACAATATATTAAATCTGTAAAAATAATTTATTAAAATGGTATAAACAGTAAGAAAAGTTTTGGATGTTAATCCAAAATTTGACAGATATCAATCATTGGGCCATAATAATGCTGATGAATCAAATTTTCGTTAAATTTGTTGTTATCGATTTTAATAGCCTCTGTTAGAAGTGTTGGTTGATTATTTGCTTGTAATATACTTCTCTTCCTAGCACGATATCGTTGCTGTCTTTCTCGCCTTTTCTGAGGTAATTTTTCTTCTCATAATTCCATTTTAAACTAACAGGGAAAAAAATAATATCAGCATAGTAGTCAAAATGTATCTATAGGAAACTAAAATAAACATACTGATAATTTTAGTTTTGGTAAAATACCACTCAGACAAATTTAGGTATAATTAACACATGGCTTCACCGATCTTGAAATAAATCCATCAAATTCATTAAATTTTAAATCGCTATTTTATATTTAATTGGAAAATTTTGATCTAGCTATAATGTAGCTTCTGAAGCCATCATCATATAGTATAATTAAATATTAAAAGATATAATAATACATTTTTTTTAATTCGATATTTGACTGGTCTGATGTGCCCAAAAGACATTATAGATCATAATTGTCTACGACCACGTGGAGTACTTCATTAAGTCTAACAAAATTTAACTTATACTAACTTATTTAATATAATGATCACGCGGAGTCAAGCTACTCATTAAGTCTAACAAAATTTAACTTATACTAACTTATTTAATATAATAATAAATAGAAATATCGGATTAAATATTAAAAGATATAATAAATATCAAATTAAAATAAGGACTATGCATTTAAAATGAAACTATAACACAACATACCTTTGAATATATACTTCAAATTTCAGTCCGACAGCAAACAATAGGAGCTAACACTTGCCATTACTTTCAAACGTAGTACAATGGCTGCGTTCAGCAGACTCAACTGTTGTGGAACAGTTGAGAGATTTTCTGCTGAACGCTTCTTAAAGGTTCCAGCTAGGTGCATCACATGGTCATCGTAATCCAATAATATCGCTTAAAAAGCGTTACTCTTTTCAAACTTGGGCTTTTATATATATAGATAATTAGGCCACAGTTTTTGCTAAGAAGATTAATTCCTTAATCATTTTTTCAAGCTCTGAGTTGTTCTCAGAGAAAAGGACTATCATCTGCAAATTGTAGGTTGCTTAATTTCTTGCCTAAGATGTTTATTCTGTATTTAGACCAGTAAAATTCTTTGAATATACTTTCTAATAATAATGTGAAAAGTTTGGATGCTATTGGATCCCCTGCTTGACTCCTTTTTCTAGTTGAAAGTAGATCTTGTTTTTAATCAACTTTTTTACTGCAATACTATTGTTGCAAATATTTTTCAATATGTTGATGTATTTATTTTCTACTACTTGCTTTTTTAAGTAATGAAGTAAGGGGTTATGTTCTATTGAGTCAAATGTCTTTTGGAAGTCTATAAAGGCTGTATATAGAGATTTATTGTATTCCTGGTATTTTCTATAATCTGATTAATGGTATGTAGGTGATCAATAGTTGAGAAGGGTTTTCTGAAGCCTGCTTGCTCATATAGTAGGTTTTGATAAAATTGGTTTGCAATTTTGCTTTGGATGATTTTGATGAAAATTTTTTAATTGTGTGGGATTAAACTTATGGGTCTATAGTTGTTTACATCAGATTTATCTTAATTCATAAAAAAGATTATTATTTCAGATTTGAGCCACTGTTTTGGTAGTAGTACTGTTTTAAGAATGCAATTGTATGGTTTTTGGAGTGAGATTAGAACTTTGAATCCATTTCATAAAACTCCACAGATAATTGATTGCATCCTGATGCTCTATCATAGATGAATAATTCCTGAAATCGCAAAAGAAGAAACAGAACTAGTAATAAAAATAAATGTAGAAACAAAAAATAAATGCTCTTACCAAAAACTATTTATTTAATAATCAACAAATGCAGTAGTTTAAATAAAGTCTATAAAATAGCACTTTCTGCGGTAAACATTCGAAAGAAAAACTTTATTACCTAGAAACATTTTCGGTGCTCAGTACTATCATCAACTAAATATAAGCTATTAAGAAAAATATCTATAAAAACGAAACAAAATTAATTTAAAAAAAATTCTAGAATATTTTAATGTCACTCATGCTACATTTAAAATTAATTACAAGAATTAATTTTAAATGTAGCATGAGTGACATTTATTACTTTTAGAATAGAATAATACATTTCAGTTATAAAATCAAAAATAAAACTTCTTACTTTGTAATTTCCTACTTAAATTTACTCACTTTTTCTGATATATAACATTTTTCCAGGAGAATTAAATTGAAATTCATACATCAATTTATTAGGATTAGAAAATAGTTCACTTTCTTATAAGAAGTCCTTCATGAAACGGGATGCTAATTGACAATATTTTCTATCAAAATTCACGATAAAAAAACTTTTTCCTCCTCCATATTAATAAATAAAAATTTAACTTATTTTTATTTGATATTTATAAAAATCGAAATAGAAAAATTTTATCATTGAAAACAATTTTAAAGATCCGAATAGAAAGCTCACTGTACTAAAAGAAAATGTTAATAGAATTCTGACTTAATATAAAAGACGAATAAATTGCATATTTTAAAGTTTAAAAATAAAGACTGACCAGCCCTAATAAATGAGAGAATGTGATCTTATCATTTTACATATTTTTATAATGCTAGAATGGCATAAGAAAAAATTAAAATTCCATTAAGTTTATTGTATGAGTGCATTATTTTTAACCTATCAAATAATTCAAAAGTTAAAAAAGTATCCACAATTCTAAAGTTGACAGCAACAAGCTCAAGCAAGCAGTGTGGTAATAGTGGTTATATAACTATGATAGAACACCCTATTCCTATCCTTTCATAAAAATCCTACCAATTGCTTCAAAAGTTATTACTGAGAGGATGTAGATAATGTGGAAATAGCTTTGTTAAATACTAATAATTTTTTTAAATTAAAACAGGCAGAAAGAAAATAAAAAATATATTTAATGAGAAAATGTTACAGTCATTGTCGTCATCAAAATTGTGTACAATTAAGTTTGGAATGGTACCAAACTCAGATCTATACAAAATTTCCATTGCAAAACAATACACAAGATGGCACACTAAATTTTTCAGTTCTAACTGGAAAAGTTGTACTTTTCAATTATTATATATAAAAATCTCCAAAAAGTACAATGCGTACCATATTTACTTGTTTATATTACCTCCTATAGCTTGGAAAAAGAAATTAGGGAAAAATTTACATTACCCATCATAATTTTGGCAAAAATGTCATAAGTAGATCTTAAAAAAAATGCAGATGTCAATTTATTTAAAAATTACATATTTTTATGCTGTATGATAATTCCATTTGGATGCAGATACTATATTGAATCAGCATTGCCATATAACTGATCTGACATATTAGCAAGAATGTTACCAACTTCAGAATCTTGCAAACTGACAATTATAAAAGTTAAGAAGAAATCATGTGCATATTAATATAAAGTTTATCAAAATTATAAATTAAGCAATATATCAATATTAAATATTTCTTCATTGAGAAAAATAGCAACTGCATAGCTAACCCATGCCAACTATTTTTGTATAAATGCCTGCATTATCTTCATGGAATGTATAAAAATTAAATTACATTATTTAATTTAAAGGAATACAAAATAGCATATTGTCTATGCATTATATTTATATATAATAATCAATGAATATTTCGTAACTACTTTTTAAGGCATTCATTTTCGATGAAAAACTTTTTTGTAATTTTTTTTGAAAATAAGTTTTTATTTATGCCATACAAATGATTATATGGAATTTTTAAATCTACAGTTTTTCACATAAGCATTCAGTGATTTAGCAGAAAAAGTTAAGTTACTAGTCCTATAAATAAAACAATGGTAGAGCTTCCATAAAAATAATTATTATTAATGTGTTTTGAATAAATACCATCTTTTAATATGATATTTTAGAATATTCAATATTAAAAAAGACAAACTTTTTAAACTATATTTTTTTTTTCAGATTTACAAAAATACTTGTGTACATTACCCTCTCATACTTTGAAGTATCAAAAATAGGATAAAAGGAGTAATATATTCAAGTAAATAAGGTAATTAATTAGATACAGTATTTAACATTGTATTATATTAAAAGTGGAGTATTGCACTCTATAGTTCTGAATTGGCATTTTTACCTGAACGATGGTATCACAAAAGCTGGATTTGACCAGCAAATATATATCTCAGTTCTATCATTTTGTGGAAGATCATTCTCTTTTTAAATGCATTTTGTGCATTTTTTTTTGCTTCCAAGTTTGCTGCATCATAATAATCACCTATAAAAGTAGCTGTCTTACACAAAAATTTAGATTTCTATATATGATATCTACACAAAAGGTTTTATACCGATACATCAAAGATTATTTTTGAGTAGAATGTTTCATTCTTCTACTATATATATATATATCTGTACAAAATTTATATAAACTGAGTATATTTTATTATAGATTTAAATTGTCTTTATATGCCCCTCATTTAAAATGAGCAGAATATTTGGTTTAGAAATATGATTTATCGAAAAGTTCAGTTATACAAATGCTTTATTGAAAACCAGCAATAAAAACAGCTGGCATTGCATAATGCTTTTTTCACTGAGCAATAAGTCCTAGAACTTGATTTTTACTTGCAACTGTTAAATTAGCCAAAATTATTTGGCAGATGTCCAATCTATTGGGAATTTAATCTTTTATGATATCAGTTATTACTCTATTTTCTCAAGGTCATAAATGCCTTTAGTTGAAAAAATCTCATACAGAATCCATATCTTCCATCTTATTTTTGAAGTGTCAGTTTTCTGAAGAGGTAATGTTTTATAGTTTTACTTATGACCAAGAAAGTTAAATGGATGCCAAATAATCACTATTCCATTTGCAGATATTTTCTATCATCAGATAACAATACTTATATAAACTTTTTTTACACAGTGACAAATCACAAAATACACAACAAATCGATATCATCATAAACAGAATTCCCAATATATATATAGACACTTTTAATCTTACATCAAAGAATTTCTTAATTTCCAAAACTTTATTTCTGCTTAATTTCTAATTCCATCTGTTTCACTACATCATCATAACTGGGAGGTAGTTCATCGACAGCTGCCTGCAATTCATTCTGAAATAAATTAGAGACAAAATAAATTCTTAGTAAGTGATATTTATATAAATATTTTTTGAACTGTTTGGAAAATGATACCCAAATACTTATTATTATTATTTTGGAAAATAATTGATTACAACATTATTATAAGTAGGCAAACTTTTACATTGTTTTAGATAAAAAAGTAGCCATTTTTAATAAGATTATAACAACTTATTTTTTGAACTGTTTGGAAAATGATACCCAAATACTTGTAATCAATTATTTTCCAAAATAATAATAATAACATTATTATAATTAGGCAAACTTTTACATTGTTTTAGATAAAAAAGTAGCCATTTTTAATAAGATTATAACACTAAACAGTTAATATTACTATCAGTAATGAATTCTTGATAATAAATTTATTAAGTTACATATAACTTACAATAAATTATATAGAGTAATATGATCTAAGAATTGCAGTCGCATGAAGTGACAGTTGTGACAGTGGAGTGTGGCATTGTGGTTTAGAGAGGAATGTAATGATATAGCATTGGGGTGAGAGGATAAGGTCAAAAAAGGTTAAGCATTCTAGCAGGGTTGGTTGAAGTGTAAACAGTAAAATAGGAGTAAAGGAAATTTAGATTAACAGTATTTGATTTTATTTTTTGTGGAATACCTTACATACATATTATAAATTCTTGAATTTATGCATATTTTCTAATTAGTAACAATATATGTATGAGTACTATAATAAAATTAAAATAATTTTATTTTGTGTGAGTCAAATTTATTTAAATACTTCATATAGAGATCTCCAAGTTACAGAAGTCTCAATCATAAAATTTGCAGGAAATCCACAACTTACAATGGAGTTGTGGTCATAATTCAAATTCATTATAACTCTGAACACAATTTTCCATATGCACAATGTTATAAATGGAGATTTATAACATTGTGCATTCCACTCTTAACCACCAAAACTCAAAATATTCAATATGCTTTTAAAAAGTAGCTCATAATAATGTTCAATAAATGCTATTCTGTTTAATAACTTTCCAGAACATAACTTCTTTAAAATGAGAAAATTGTGTATTTCATGCCTAACTGAAAACTAACTATAAGGATAAAACTAAAGAAAATACAAATTTAAATTCAATAGGCCTTATTATTTTTTTTTTATAAAATATGCATATTGTTATGCATACTTATAAAAAAAAGAAGATCTATAAGACATGCATCCCATTTCTGGAAAGTTATTAAACAGATATATAGTAACCTGTTCAAGACTTTTAAATCATGTCTATATATTAAATCATATCTAAAAGTTATAATGATATATGCATCCCATTTCTGGAAAGTTATTAAACAGATATATAGTAACATGTTCAAGACTTTTAAATCATGTCTATATATTAAATCATATCTAAAAGTTATAATGATATAACCAAAAGTTATATCATTATAACTTTTGGTGGTAATATGTTAACATGATGTACCAATTTAAATTAGTGCAATATGATATAAAAATATATATTACCTCTCTGATAATCATTTCATAAGGAGGAAGTGTATCACCATAATGAGATGGAACATCTCTATTTTCATTTAAATTATTCTGTCTGTTTCTACTTAATCTTCTTAAAAATCTATTTTCCTCACCAGGTTGACGACTAAAAGTAAAACATTTTTATGGAATAAATATTATTTATTTAATTTATGATGACTAATAATTTAATAATTTCACTTGTTATTATTTTAACTAAGTTTGAGTTCTGCAATTTCAGAGATAAGAGGTTTCTCTTTTTACTTGAGTTGAATTTTTTTGTAAAATATTATCTATGCTCATATATTTATAAATATCAAATTCAAAGCATTGTTGGATTTACAGATTTCAATTAAAATAAAATTTTTAGAATGAATTAACTGTATAAGTAGAGACGTATTGTATTTTAAAAGAAATTAATGGAATAAATAATCTAGACCAATGCTTCTCAAACTATGGGTCACAACCCCAAAAGGGGTCGCTAAAATTAAATTCAAACACTTGAATTTCAGTTTATGTAATTGCCCAATATTTAACGTATGACAACATATATATTTTCAGTGTAGTCGGTTGATTGTGTTCATCTTAATAAGTGTGTAAATGATTTATGTACTTGTTTGCTGATTGTGTTCATCTTAATAAGTGTGTAAATGATTTATGTACTTGTTTATGAATTTTCAGTGTAGTTGTTTGATTGTGTTCATCTTAATAAGTGTGTAAATGATTTATGTACTTGTATGGTTGTGTTCATCTTAATAAGTGTGTAAATGACTTATATACTTGTACGTTCCATTTAATACCTGGGGTTGCGAAAAATCTCGTAATAAAAAATGGGGTCATGAATGAAAAAAGTTTGAGAAGCACTGATCTAGACTGAATAATTTGAATAGAATTAAAAATATTTTAAATCAAATTGGATCTAGACCTAATTTTTCTATAAAAGTCTGTTTCATTTATCATATGAACATGAGTTTAAAAAGTCTCACTTTTTTGGGACTTCATTTTTTGTTCTGCATAGATATCAAATCTATCAGATGTCAAGGCTAACAACAACAAAAAAAGATAAATGATATAAAAATTCAGTTCTGATTTTATTAATCCACTTTTGCATATCAAGTTCTTTTGTGTGTAATTGTTAAAAATATGCCCTTTTGACAGCAGGTCCTAAATTTTTTCAGTTGCCAAAATATTTTTAAATTATGTGTAAACATTGTTTATATTTGAACAGCTCAATAGAATTTGAATTTTTTTATCCAATCCTGTTGATTTTATAGTCTAATTTACCAAAATTATTCTGATTATGTAATTCAATAAAATGATAATTTGGAAAAAATAAAATTTTTCTTAAGTTATAAAATTCTGAAAATTAAAATATAGATAATAAGAAAATAATGGTTAATTCTGTTAAAATAAACTAATAAATATCATAATCGTTTGTTTTTTGTTTTCAAAGGACATGGCAGTTTTATTGTTTTATAGTAGGGGTGGACAATCTCCAGCCTGCGGGCCACATTGTTTTATTATATCTAATACCAATGCTATGTATACTTACATATCTGTACCTCTTTTTTAAATTATCATCATCATCATCATCATCATCAATTGTTTTGTTTTGGCCTGTGGCCCACCATAAATTTTTCTATATGGCCCTCTACAAAAAAAGTTGCCCATCCCTAGCTTAGACTAACGGATAGTAATATAAGGTTGCCCACCCCTGCTCTACAGCTTTTTCATTGCATGGGAACTAGAAATTGCCCACCCCTGCTTTATAGCAACCACTCCTTTCTCAGAAAATTGCAGTCAAGTCTACTTTGCATGTTGGTAGTAGCATTGGGTCAATTTCAAAACATCCACAGCACTTATCTGATGAAAGATCTTTGGAAATGTATTTTTATTTTTGAATATAAAGGGACTTATGATCTAAATAATGTTTTCAGATATTACTTATTTAGTTATAATTTATGGTTTATCATTGATCTATTATAATAATAATAATTTTATATATATTATGTTGGATTACAGATGTGCAAACTGTTTGGTTCAAATCTTAAATTGAGTCAAATTTTAAAATAAAATTCGATTCAGTTTGGGCTTCAAAATAAAACTCAACAGTGCTTAAACACTTCAAGTAAAATCCTGCAGTAAAATCCATGTAATGTGTCACTTTCTATTAGATATTTTATAATCCAATACTTATTTAGCTTGATACTTTATAGCAGGAGTAGACAAACTGCAGCCCTCTAACTAATAGCTATAATGCCAAAAATTTTATCGATAAATAAAATAGAAAAAAAAGATTTTATATTATTTCATTTTCAACTTGTTGTGCAGTTGTATTAG
The DNA here is from genome assembly GCA_000484575.1 of Olivierus martensii. Taxonomy (NCBI): domain Eukaryota; kingdom Metazoa; phylum Arthropoda; class Arachnida; order Scorpiones; family Buthidae; genus Olivierus; species Olivierus martensii. Next base: position 19,460 of record AYEL01057996.1, read on the forward strand.
GATGAAGTCTGCTCACAAAGATCTTTTGCAGACGAAGATGATCAATCATTGAAAGTAGAGTAGGAATTGTTGAAGTATGATTTTCAGACATGTCGTTAGAGTGTCTATTATTAGTTAGGCTAGGAAAATCATTATCACCTGGGATAATGGGTAATGGATTTCCAGCCTGTATAGACTGTTTTAAAATCCGTTCATCAGAGCTCACTAACTTTTCCTGGTCTCCCTTGAGATGCGAGTTAGTGATCTCTACACTAATTAATTTTTCCTCAGACAAATTATTACGGGTACTTTTACATAACATCTCATTTGATATATTTACTTTAGAATTATCTTCAGACACATTCAACAACAAGGAGGAGTTAGGAGGAGGAAGTTTAATTGAGTCAGAAACATCATATTTTTTAATTGTCGTAACTAGATTATTATTAAGCAAAATTGACTTATTTGTTTCAAGATTATCAATTGTTCTGTTAAAGTTGTCTTTAATTATAACTACCTGATCATCAAGAGAAGTCTTTATAATAGATAATTTCTCATCAAATTGGTGAATAAGATTAATAATTTTATAGTCATTATCGTATTTATGTTCAAATATCAAGTCATTATCGTATAGTTTCAATAATATGATTTAACTTGCCGCAAAAATGATGGTAGAATGAGTCCAATTTGTCATCAATAGCAGAGATGCGTGCATTCAAATCCTCAAATGATTTAGAGATACACATCTCAAAAGCACTTGTAAACAAAGACAGTAGGAGTTTTCTGTCATCGTTCGTATCTTGATTAGGATTAAGTCGATCGTTAATGATATTTTAGAATCATTATCTTCACAATTAAAATTGTCCTGATTAAAATCACTTACTATTTTCTCCTGGAGATCAGAGGAACTTTTTTTCATTTCTTTACAAAAAGTACAGAGTAGAGTATCTCTATTACGTTTTGACATCTTTCGGTAATTAGTTAATGAAATCCCATAGCAGGTTAGATGTTGGTTTTTAAAACAACGGGTACAAGTAATATAATTGTCATCATTGAGAATAGAAACAGAACATGACACACCAACCATGGAAGATGTCGCTAGCACGGCTACTAGCCATCTGGTGGAATGTAGCATTCTTGCCTGAATTTTTATTGCGAAATTTGTTCATGGCTTTAGTGGAAGATCCACTTGGAAATGATGTTAACTTCGAACAAAGCCATTGCGAATTTTACCCATTTTTCTTTACATTTAATTACTGAAAAAAATGGAAGAAATATTTATATTAAAGTGTTCTTTTAATTTTGTGCTACAGTATCTAAAGTTAAGTGAAGAAATAAAATAAAATTCAAATAAAATAAATTTTTATAATAAAATGGTGATAATATAACAATTAAAAAGATAGAGTAATAATAAATTAAGCTAGCATTATGTAAGCATGTTTCAAATTTATTTATTTTTATTAACTTATTAACATTAATCACCTGTTATCCAAAATTATATCGATTTACAGTATTTTAATTTTTTAATTACCGTATTTTATTTAGCAATTTTTTGTAATAATTGTTTTCTTTTAACTAATAATCATAAATCTCTAAATGTTGTAGCAAAAACCCAATAATACTTATAATGCTGCATATTCATAATCCAACATGTATTATGTTTTTAGGTACTTGGTTACTGGCTGTACATTTACTTCACTTGGCTTGTATTTTGCAAGAGGAGAATCTACAGTGTCACATATTGTAGAAGAAACTACTGATGCCATTTGAGAATCTTTGAAAAAATCAGATATATCTGTATTTACTTCAGATGGATGGAAAACTATAGCAGCAAGATTTTCTAAGTTATGGCATTATCCAAACTGTTTGGGTGCTATAGATGGGAACAGGTGGGCCGGCTCTACGGTTGCTGGCGCCCTGGGCAAGCTGAACTTCGGCGCCCTTTTTAAGTATAATTATAAAAATTTTCACAAGGAAAAAAAACTAAAAATATAGAAAGGAGTTTATTACCTGGATTTTTTAAACAAACAATGAACATATATTACTTTTCTCAACCAGTATTTTGACAGTATGAACAATTAGCCTACTTAAAATGTTTTTTTTCTAGCCTTTAGATCAGCAAATCTTTTCATGGTACTTTCTATATCATATATATTTCATTCTTTGCAATATCTTTTTCTATATACAAAATTGCCAAAGAATTCATTGTCTTGAGACATGGAGGACCGTAAGTAGTTTTTATAAGCTTTAGTTTACTAAAGCTTCTCTCGCAAGCGGTCACAGTAATAGGTATTGTAAGCATTTATTCTTAATGCAACCCACAAATTTGGCATGACCTCCTGTAACTTATTAGTGTTTATGAACCCAAGGGCTCCTATTGGAAGCTTTACATCTTCAGGAAATAATTCTTTGACTATATCTAGTTCAGTCAAGAGATCAAATCCATTAATATCACTATTTTCTTGGTACCTTAACTTATTCTCCAAATCATGACATGCTATTTTGAGTTTATATTTATCTGGCAGATCTTTTAGGTCATTTAAAACTCCCCCTGTGTTATTGAAACTTTGTAACTTTGTAATCATGTGTTCAAATCTCTCTGATAAAGAATTGATAGCACTGTCCAGTATTACATTGAACACATAATTTTTAAACCTTTTTTTCTGAGTCATCTGCATTTGGAATCTCGTCAGTGCACTCATATTCAAATAGCCTCCTTCTTCTGTTTATTCTTTTATTTCTAAAAATATGCTCTACATCTAATTCTGTAGCTAATTTTTTTGCTGACTCTAATAGTAAAGTTTGTGGTCCGAGTTTGTTTCGTTCTTTAAGTAGTTCGATATCGAACTCACTCCTCTACGGACTCTCATCGGTCTTTCAAATATAAAGTTTATTTACAACACAAAAGAATATTTACAATTATATATATACACAGCAAAAATACTATACAAAAAATGTACTTAATAAATAAAATAGTTCTCCACGAGGAGGATAACAGTGCGAGCAGATAGGAGAGAGAATCTTCCCCGATCCACACGGAATGCCCGAGAAGTCCACCGCTGCCTGGTCCACTTCTGTTCACTCTCTGGGATCTATCTCCCCAGAGAACCTCGACGGCAACTCTCTAACGTTGACCTCGCCGAACTTTAACCCGGAGCCCGTCGTTCTGATCCGCTCCAATCCGCTTCCGTGCGATCTCTTCTCTCTCTCTACACGTCTGTCTTCGACACTCACTACTCCCTCACTCCTGTCCAACTGACTTGTTTTTCTTTTTTATTTTCTTTCCCCGCGGTCCCGCTCTTTTATTACACGCTTGTGCCTCTCTCTAGTTTTAAAAACAAAACTATAAAAAAGCAGGAGACAAAGCGACTGAGGAATAACATCCATTACTAGACACTCTTATAACCTGTTTACACTATACAATATAAACCAGTTCAAGTCGTAAAACTTGTTTAATCTTATAAATGTGAACGGAACAAGTTTAGCCAAACTCGTTTGAAAAAGTCACGCACTAGTGCATACTAGAGCTCCTTGAAATACCAGGCTGACTCGTCAGCCATTTTTGATTCATCTCAGTAGTTTCAAATTCCGTATATGGCGATACAATCATATAAATTTTAACTGGCATTTTCCAAACGTTCATTGACCTGAAGAAATTAAAAGGAATCGTTTGTTTGCGTGCATTCCTACAAATGGAATTTAAGCATTGCTGGACTTACGAAGTTTTAATTTACACGGAAATTATTTTCCAAACGTTCATTGACCTGAAGAAATTAAAAGAAATCGTTTGTTTGCGTGTATTCCTACAAATGGAATTTAAGCATTGCTGGACTTACGAAGTTTTAATTTACACGGAAACATTTGGAACAAATTAACCGCATAAGTAGAAAATCAGCTATATTTACAAAGATAATTTGCATATATAGATATTTTTCATCGATAACCTATAAATTTATATCTTGTATCACGCTGATTTAAAAATAAAAATGGATGGAACACACCCAATATAAATATTTCCTCTTTTCTTTCTGAATGCACTATATGTCTCTTCCTCCCATGAGTAAAATAATGGTAAAAATTTTGTAAATATGTAACCAAGTTGAATTCACTTAAACAAATAACTGTGACAAGTTTTATTTTGGAATTTTGCAGCTCGCCATTTGACAAGTAAACAGATTTTTATCATCAATTTTTAGACTTTTAGATGATACCGATAAGAAATCTCCATAAGAAAAAAATGCTTTTAAATACATTCACCTAAAACTGCATTTAAATAATTCTTAGTAATTTGATAGTTTCAGTGATTAGCTTCTAGAAAACGAGGCCAACGTTACTGCAACGTAAAAATTGTACTGAAACGTTTAAGTTATATGTTAATACAGTTCTTGCAGTATTGCAATACGATATTGAATTTATTCAAATAGTTTAATTTTTTTAATTTTATTTTTAACTTCCCATTTGTAGAATTCGATATACTGATAGATTATTGAAGGTTATTGCTCTAGAGAGAACAATAAACCTTCAATGCAAGCAAATAATATTCCGAACAATTGTAACATACAGTATGTGACAAAGTAAATAATGTTTTGAAAAGGATTAAAGAAAAGATTAAAAGGTATATTTCGAAAGTCCTCTACAGCATAAAAAATGTCCTAATTGAAATATCAATAATTTCAATCTGTTAAGTAATTAGTCCATTGAATCAGAATATTGAAATTATTTTTAGGTGCATCTTTGGATTAAAGATTTACCCCATTTTTCAATACGGACATGGAGCATCAACTATTAACGGAAGGACCTGCCATTAACGGACCTGGAGTATCAATCTCCTCAGCTGATAAATAATATTATTTAAAAATTTTGATTTAATTGAATTAGGGGATTCATAAATGCATCCAACAGAAAATATGAATATTTTTTATAGTTTTAAAATATAAGAAGAAATTTAATTTTTCTTCTTTTTTACGAGGAGACGAGTTTAATTTTCAGATATCCCATATTTCCACGTTTAACGTTGGCCGGATGGCCGCGTGGTAAAGATTTGGCTTACCATCCTGGAGGATCCGGGTTCAAATCCGGGTCCCACACCTCCAGTTTTTCAGGAGGGGTCATGGCCCGGCCCGTTGAACCCCATCCTTCAACCATCCGGTTGACCCCATTACGGGTGTTGGCCAGCCTGTGATGGGCTCTACAAGTGGCCGCCGCCAGATACAGTATATCCCATGAGGATATGGCGGCGTAAACTAATTAACCTAACCAAATCCACGTTTAACTTATTTTGACAACATTTTATATCAAGAGTGTTAAGATAAAGAGTGGTTTATATCAAAGAAGAATGTTAAGGAAAAATGCTTTATATAAGGGGGTTCTTAACCTGGAGTATCCATACCTCTTGGGAGTATGGGAACGAAATGCTGGGGGTGTGAGACGCGATTTCCAAAGTACAGTAAATTGAAGCTGTTGACATATTTGGAAGTCATAATGTCACAATCCATTAGGAGTCTGGAGTCATCAAAAGGTCAAGAACCTCTGCTTTACATTAACAAGAGTGTTAAGGAGTATGTCCTTTATATCAAAGAATGTGTTAAGGAAAATATTTTATATCAAGAGTATTATGGACGAATCTGGCTGCATTATCTGCACAAAATTCATTTTTTATTCCATTTGCATTTATCTTTTGGTGTAAAAAATTTATTCTCTCTTCTTTTCTTTATTATAAGAGACAATCACATTGAAGCGGAAAAAATTCATCTTGAAATTTAATTATATAGATAGAATTTCTAATTTTTCTTTTCTGTTTATAATTATTAGTGGTTAGTAGAGATCTGAGTAAATTTGCTAGATTTTCCTCTTAGATCCGAATATAAAAAATAAATTTTCTGTTTACATCTGCTTTAAATACAAGAGATAATTAAGGAAAATTTCATATTTAATGTATACAACGAACTTATAATTATACAAATTTTTAAATTTCTAATAGTTATATATTCGTTGTGTTCTTAGATAAAAGTTTTTAAATCGATAACGCAGTCTAATCTTTTAACTTTTTTAAGAAAAAATAATTCATTCGATTTATGCATGGTTATAATGTTAACAGTGCCAATCAATCGCATTTTTGATGTATAATTTTTTTTAAGAAAAAAATTATTCAGTTCGATTTATGCATGGTTATAATGTTAACAGTGCCAATCAATCGCATTTTTGATGTATAATTAGGAGTCCTCAAAAATAATAAAATTATATATACATACACTATGTATAAAACTCTATTATATTAAAATAATTTAATTTAATGAAATTATTAGCAGGTGTATTAAAGATTGTGTGCAGTACATTAATAATTAACTAATTAATCTTCTTAATTACATCTACTAACAAAGAATGGCTACTATTTATAAAAGCTGTAGCATACGTATAAATTATAATCAAATTTAAATGCATAAAATATAAAAAAAGACCATAAAATAAGAAGGATCGTAATATATTTTATTAAATTTTTTACATAAAAATTAATATTGTATAAAAATATCTACAGTTTAAAAATCAGATAGTAAAGCGTAGTATATCAAATATCTTATTATTAAAATATATTTTTATTATTAATTTTCATAATTATAATATTAATATCGAGTAATCAATGAATTTGGATAATCGACTTTCGTAGTTGTTTTATCTCCAATATTGTGGGGAAGATTGTTGGTACCACCAATCTTTCTCTTCATGGCCATTCTTCGAGCTAAGAATTTTCCTGCCGTTCAAGGGCTGAACAGGTCTTTCTTCTTTTCCCAGATCTCTTCCATCCTTTATTCTATTCAGGCTTCTAAATTTTTTCAACTAAAAATAAAAACTTTATTAAAAAAAATAAGATGCACGAAGTAAATGCCAAGATGAAGCAAAGCAGACTGATTGCTAATAATTTACATCAGTGGTTCCCAACCTTTTTTATTGGCCATGCCCCACCTAAGCATCTCTAAAATCCTAATGAATGGTCCTCCACGTGAACTCCTATTCACGTGGAGGACCATTCATTAACTTGGCAGGCTTCCAAAGAATATGGCATCCATAAAAGAGAAAAATAAAAGAACAAAAGGCAGTTGAAGTACTGAGAAAGAAATCACTAAGAAATTGTTAAAAATAATAAAAATAATATGAAGTGATATGAAAAAACAATAAATAAAGTTTCAAAACCACCACACACATTCTGATTTTAATTTTAAAAATGTGTATGTCACAATATATATTTAGAGTCCTTAGAACCATAAGAAATGCAAAAAATTAACTGTTAATAACTCACTCTCGAATTGTTCCCCTTAAAAATCAAATTGCCTCCTTGTGGGGCGTGCGCCCCACGTTGGGAACCACTGATTTACATATTAAAGAAAACATACCTGTTTCTGGCTAATAGTGTTAAAATAATGGAAGACGACAACTTTTTGCCCTTCTGTACATGGAGGTAATGTTAAGGATCCATTATAAGTAATATATTGTTCTGGAAATTTTGGAAATAGGTCTTTCACAGTTATTGGAGATTTTAAGGTGGTGTTGGAATCTATTTCTTTAATATCAGGCAATGATTCAGTTACATTGTTTAAAGCTTTATGCTCTTTTCCAACCTGATAATCAAATTTTATAGTTCATATTATAAGCATGCCTTACAGTAAAGGATATAAATATTAAATTTATATCGTTTACGAATACAAATATTACTAACCTGATATAGGACATTTACATATAATACGGCACCTGGTTTATATTCTAATTTATTGTACTTTGTGTTCAGGAAAAGAGAAATGATCTATCAATAAAGATATGATTATTCATTTTTTTGCAAGAAAGTCAAGGAAAGAAAGGATTGATCTTTATAAATTTGGCATTAATAAGTCAATTATTTATGCTATTATAGAAAAAACATAATAATAATAATATGAATAAAATAAAAATATATAAAAGTTGATTATAAACTAATTAACATATTTATAAGTGCACTTCAAAATGTGCTTAATGTTAAAACTGAGTAGTGAAGTAACAATAAAATGATCAAGTCTCATAAGTCGATGAATAAACTGGTTTAAAAGTTATTTTTGTATTCCTAACAGGTGACGAAAATATGAGGAAAAACCGAAAAAAATGGCAGCCGTCTTTTTCGGTTTTGCAAAACCGAAAAAAACCAAAAAACTTCCACAAAAACCAAAAAACTTCGTCTTTTTCAGTTTTTGCTGTTTCTATAGCTTAGCGTAAACCTGGTATCCATGGAGATATATCCATAGTATCCTGCAAATGCTCTGCATTTCCTAGTATCCATAACCTAGTATCCATGGAGATGTATCCATAGTATCCTGGAAATGCAAAGCATGAAATGGCCTTGAAAATGGTATATAAATTATCTCTGTAGATCGCATGTATGCGGATATAGTGGTAGAAAAGTGCAAAAAGAACCTAATGTCACCGCCATCTTGTTATTTCGTTTCCTTAGTCTTATAAGTAAAAAAATTAGGATACGTTGCATACCAAATTGGAGGGAATTAATAACAAAAAAGATATAAAATACAAATTAAAACATGAAATTTTTATTCTATATAATTCTGTGTTATTATGGTATATAGAATGTATAAAGAATGCATTACGTCTACAGTAACGGGTAGTGGGATCCAGATACAATAATTTTAACTTTGTTAACATACTTAAAGCTAATATTATTTCTCCAGTATAAGCATAATAAAGGAAAATATCCCATTTCTTTGTTTAACTGAATTTAAAGCATAGATCGTTCAGTCTGAAGAAAAAGTTTGATGTAGAATCTAATGAGGCTACCAAAATTTGCTAGTAGCCTCATTATCTGAAAATCGCAGGATAAAAATGTTTAAAAGTGTTTGCTGTTATCTGAAGAACTAATTCAATTGCTGATCTCATTTCTAGATTTTCCTGCAGAGGTCGAAGTTCAAACGATTAAAATTCTGGCTAATTATTCCATGGTAGGTGATGAAAAGATCAATAACATGTATACATTTTTCGGTGGCCCCTTTAAGACCTAATCACGAGTTGGCTATCATGCATAATACAGTCAACTGGAAGAATGAACGATGGATTCAACTGGCCCAATCTGGAAACCCCCAAAAAAATTGAATTATGTAACCTGGAAGTGCAAGAAACTGCTTTATCACTCGACCATCCGACCGACAAGAACAAGAAGACTTTAAGAAGTTAAGGAAGACATTTTTATATCGGGAAGTGGTACCATGGAGTGTTATGAAAGAGTTATATCAAAAATTTAAAAATAAACGATATCATTTTATTGAGGAAAACTTCAATTTTCTAATTCTGATGATGCATAAACAAAGAGAAAGATTAGTAGAAACATGATTATCAGAAATCTTATATCAATATATGGAGACATTTTACCCTATGAAGTTCATAATGACTAATTATCGTTTACTTAGGAAATAGGTAAAGAATTACTTACCTCGAAAGGATAGTGTTTGCTATCAACCGCATGAACTGAACCATTTTTATTCATGGCCCCGTAAGTAAAAGTAATTGAGAATAAACGGTAAGTGTCAGATAACCAATTACTAGTTACAGTAATGTTAGCAGAAGGAGGCACAAAAATTGCAACTGTTGAAAACGCCAAAATAAATGAGTAAAATCACAAAAAATAAACAGAAATTAATTTTAATACTTACCAGTGAAACCAGCATTTTTTATAACTAAATCGCTTAATGGCTTGTCATAATTTTCGAATTTTAGAGGACCCAGATTTTCATCGATAGTGATAGCTTCTGTATCAATATTTATTGGGGACTGTTGCTTACCTCTGCAGTCTTTATATAAGCATGGCCACTTATCTGGTGGATCTTCAAATACTTAAGATAACATTAAAGATATAATTACTTAAAGATTATGTTACAATGACAAAAAATAAGAAAAAGTACAATTTCAAGATTTAAAGAAGAAAAAACACCATTTTATAGAAGTTTTCAGTGATATATCCACACATTAACGATAAAAAAATCCAAAATCAATAATTCTGAACTCGGGATTAATGTGAACGAAGAAAAACTGTTCAAATAACTGTGATACAGTAAGCCTTGAAATTTTCTTTATGCCCAGGATGTGAAGCCGCGCTTTACTACTCTGCTTTGACATCTTGGGCATAAAGAACATTTCAGGAGAGGAAAACATCCCAAATGTGCAAGAATTACGACCTATCGAAGGTACTGCCACTAACTAAAACAAAAAAAAAATCCCTAGAAAAATGAATAGGAAACTGATGATACTGCAGACTAAAGAAAAAGATTAAGCAGATGATCCGACAAACCTCAACTTCCATGAAGAAAAAGATTAAGCAGAAGATCCAACAAACCTCAGTTTCCATGAAGAAAAAGATTAAGCAGATGATCCGACAAACCTCAGCTTCCATGAAGAAAAAGATTAAGCAGAAGATCCAACAAACCTCAGCTTCCATGTTTAGGAATCTTGTGACTGGGATGAAGACAAAAATTTGAATAGCTGCTGATTATAAACTAGACACACTTTGTAAATAGTTAATCTTTATGCATAAAGCATACACTTTTATTTAATAAAAAAATTTTCTCGAAACCGTTCATTCAAAACTTTTGTCCAGATTTACAGTGATCACACCCAAACTTAAAACTATTCAAGATTTTTTTGAAATTTCGTGAAATTTGAAAATAAAATTTCACGCATTCAAAACTTTTGTCCAGATTTACAGTGATCACACTCAAACTTAAAACTATTCAAGATTTTTTTGAAATTTCGTGAAATTTGAAAATAAAATTTCATATTTATAAGTACGAATGTTCTTAACTAGAGGATAGTATGTACTGAAGTATAATTTATGGTATTTCAAAGCATAATTTTAACGAATATTAAGTAGATAAACAAAAATTATTTTATATTTTTCTAATTAGGCCTATGTATTAGCAGTCTAAATATATGTTTAAAAATTTTTTTATGTTAAAATGTTAATTTCCTCATTTACAGACTATAATAAGATCAATGACACGGAAACTTTTAAGATTTATCAATAAGATATAATACTTACAGTCGGAAGAAAAATTCAATATAGCTGAAAAAAATTAACTCTTTTTATTATTTAATGAATTTATCCGATGTATAATAATATATTTAAGTAACTAATTATAAAAATAAAGATTTTGGCAGCTTACATTCTGAATTACTATCTGATTCTCCATCATCTGAGCTTTCTCCTTCAGGAGTATCTTTGGATTCTGAACTATAATCTCTTGATTTTTCTATAGGAATACATATCCTAAAGTTAAGAAATCATATCTGAAGATTTTTAAACAGTTAGATAAAAAATTAATAATAAATTAATACAACATGCGAATTTTTAAAGAATTAAAATTATTTAATATTGGTCAATAATAAAATAGATATTCTTCTGAACTTTATGTACAGAAATAAACCTTTTAGTTGTAAAAATTAAAAAAATTATTATTTTTTTAAGATTTTAAATAATTACTAACAACAAATGTTAATAACATGTTAAAATTATCTTATGAAGGAATTAAAAAAAAATATTATTCTTTGCATTTGTTCACAGTACTTCGATATAACATAATTCGAAACAGTTATTTCTTCGTAAATTGCATTTATTAAAAATTAATCAGCAAAATTTTCTAGTTATAACTACTTTATGTTAGTCTGGAAATAATGTTATGAGAATTTAAAAGTTATTTTCTTACCAAGAGCTTTTGCCCACTGTTCATGAAAATTTTTTCCATACCAAGGATCGTTTAGCCATTCGTTACTTCTGCATTCTACAACAATAAACGATATTTTAATGAAATAAATCTATAAATTTAAAACTAAAGTATAATATAACAGATAAGTACCGATATATATGAAAGCTCCTACCAAGATCCATAACAACGGAGTAATGTTCTTCATTTTTGATCCTGAACAAACGATATGTGATGGACAGACTTGCGACTGAGTTACTTTCTGTTCTCTAATGAAATTGCTGGCATTTATATAAAGTTTTCTTTTTTTCTTTTGAAATTTTATCATAAATTACATCTGAAATTCTACGAATAAGAAAGTATGATATATATCACAAAAAAGTTTTCCTTGAAATAATTTTGTCAATATCTTTATCAATTAGTAACTTTCTAATTTTAAAATAATTATGCAGATATTTTTCTTCTTTACTATATTTTTATTGCGTTTTATTTGTTTTGTTTTATAAGAAATTAATTTATAATAACAATTTTTGATCTTTGTTTTTATTTTTTCATGTAGCGATTTAAATATTTTTGATAAAAAAAATGCATTCTTCAAGAAAAGGTTTGTAACTAGGTGCGTGGCCATTTATTCATCATTTGATTTAGGAAAATAAAAATACTGTTTTTTTTTCTCTCCTAAACAGAATTCTTTATTTAATTAAAGACATATAAAAATTAATTTGTCTATAGTATATTAAATATTGTTTATCTGCTTGTAACTGAGAAGAAAAATTACTTACAAAAGTCATTATTTATACCAGGAAGTAACGCTGAAATAGTATTCCAATTGCATGTAAACTGATATTATCACTAATAAAATTCATTGTCAACCAAACAACTATGTAGATATTCTTTATTTATCTCATTACATAAAATAATAACGTTTTCTCTCCTAAACAGAATTCTTTATTTAATTAGACATATAAAAATTAATTTGTCTATAGTATATTAAATATTATTTATCTGCTTGTAACTGAGAAGAAAAATTACTTACAAAAGTCATTATTTATACCAGGAAGTAACGATGAAATAATATTCCAATTGTATGTAAACTGATATTATCACTAATAAAATTCATTTTGTCAACCAAACAACTATGTAGATATTCTTTATTTATCTCATTACATAAAATAATAACGTCGAATAACTTCTATCCCACTTCCAATACTATAAAGCGATCGCTTTATAATACTGGAAGTGGGATAGAAATTTAGGTTAGGTTAGTTTTATTATGCCGCCATATCCTCATGGGATATTCTTTATCTGGCGGCGGCCATTTATAGCTCCCATCACAGGCTGGCCAGCACCCATGATGGGGTCAACCGGATGGTTGAAGGATGGGGTTCAACAGGCCGGGCCCAGGCCCCCCCACCCAAGGGGGGGGGGCGGGAGGGGGAGGGAGGGGGGTACCCGGCCGGGGCCAACACCCCCGAAAAAATCCGGGACCAGACCCGGGACGCGAACCCGGGTCCTCCAGCGTGGTACGCCAACGCGTTACCACTCGGCCATCCGGCCGCCTCTGGAAGTGGGATAGAAATTTAAAGTGACCACTTGTTTTATGTCCGTTTCCCTATGAGAGTTATCGACAACCACTTTATTAAGCGATTGCTTTAAATATAAAGCCTTAACAATAAGGCAACATTAGGTTAGGTTGGTTAAGCTGGCATATCGCATAAGGGCTATTCTGTATCTGGCAGGGCCACTTATAGAGCCAATCACAGGCTGACCAACAGGCTGACCAACACCCATGATGGGGTCAACCAGATTGCTGAAGGATGGTATTCAACGAACCGGACCCAGATCCCTCCTGAAATACTGCATATGTAGAACCCGGATTTGAACCCGACTCATGATGGGGTCAACCAGATTGCTGAAGGATGGTATTCGACGAACCGGACCCAGATCCCTCCTGAAATACTGCATATGTAGAACCCGGATTTGAACCCGGCAGAGTGGTAAGCCACAGCTAAAAATACAAAACTACAAGAAAGAACACTTTCCATATATCAGATGGCAGCGATGAAGCTGTGGCTTACCACTTTGAGTTGGGTTCAAATCCGGATCCCACACCTCCAGTTTTCAGTTCAAATCCGGGTCCCACACTACACGAATAAGGCAAGGAATCTCATAATTTTTTATTATCTTTAAGGGTACATTATGTTATCAGTATGACCATAAAAAGTCACCAAATGAATATTTGAACATTATAAGTATTGCCAAGGAAATGCAAATATCAAACATCCTAATCTGAATTCCGCCAGTTTCTAGTCCTAGATAAATATGATGAATGAGATTTTCTATCAAAGTAAGAAGAGTAGAATGGTCAGAAGGAAAGACAATTATATTAAAAGTATCATATGCGTTTAATCCAAAAATTTGTCATTTCTAATAAGAAATTCTCTAATCCAATGATGATTATTAATTAAAATAAACCACACGATTAAAATTTTCTGCAAAATTATTACTCTTCATAATTAAATTTAATTCTTTTAGCTGAAATTATTTCAAAACTTCGATTAATGGTTAAAAATATCCATCGCTGATCGATAAACCACCCTGCCTTTGAACAAATTTTTAGCATATCATATTTATTATCTATATTTCTATAATTATCAGATTTATAGTTGAATTAATGATTATAAAGAAAATTATAATGTTCTATGATAAATATTAAAGTTTTATATTTATCTTTTTAATTATAGATACACGCAAGAAAATTTTTTGATTTGGAACAGTTTTATTTTAAATTTATTAACAGCTAGAGTTAAAGAAAATTTAAAGTCGAATGTGATATTATTTTATAGAAATCGATTCTTTATTTAATTTAATATATTTTTTTCAGATGAATTTTTCATAAGAAGTAAGTTAGTTTTATGTGAATAATAAGGGAATATATACGTTGGTTGGAAAACATCGTTAAAAGTCATTCATCAGTATTAATTTCATTATTAAAAGTAATCAATTCTTCAGTTTACAAGATGTTTATCTGATTTTGATTTTCATTAGATCAGTTATTTATGCAAACTCAGAGTGGTAGATTCTGTTAAACACCACTTTGAATAATATTATTAACAAAATAAATGGGAAAATCTATATGCTTTAAGTTCAGACGGTACTGAAAAGTAATACCTCCTAATTTTTTGTTTTTTTCCCCCGAAACGTATGTTGGAGTATCAGTATCAGTACCAGTATCATGCATTCTATTCATTAGACTTTCCTGACTCTAGTCTGATTTCTGCCGCTAAAGAGTTCTCAGTTATAGTTAAAAACATGGAGGCATTTAATAATACTGTTATTGCGTCTGAAGCAACATGCGGTGATAGTTTATAACTGCAGAAAGTATGTCGCAATTGACCTTCATCGGAGAATGAAGGATATTAAAAAGTTTAAGACCGAGTCATCACCAGGGAAACTCACGCTTCTGGGATATTCAAGGTGTGGTGCATTTAAAATTTATATCTACTGACACTAACCATAAATTTTGATAAGATACTGTGCAGATATGTTTGTAGTCTGTATAGATATGTAGACGAACTCTTCGAATTCGTTCTTTGAGAAAACTGAAAGAACGAATTTGAAGAGTTTCGTCTACATATGGAGCAATCTCTTCTTAAGCGTGATAACTCCTGCCAACACGCTAGAGCAATGATAACTGAATTCATCGCCGTGGTTTCACTATGATAGACCATCCATCATGCAGTCATGACCTGGCTCCATTAATTTTTCATTTGTTTCCAAAACTTAAAGAACACCTAAGAGAACTTCATTTTGATTCTGACAATTCAGTGAAGAAAGAAGTGAGGCTGATTCCATGATCAAAATAAATAATTCTACAGTAACGTTATCAAGAAACTATTAATAATCTCCAGTTGGCAGAAATGTAATAATCATCAGGGCGATTATGTACAGAAATAATTATATCCATATCAAGAATAAAATTATAGAAAATTACCCATTTTAGTTTTATTCAAATAACTATACCCGTTTTAAAATAGAAAAAAAATATGCATATATGATTTTTGCTTTTCCATATTTTAAAGCATATTTGAAGAAATATGATGTAAAATATGGAAGAGCAATTATTTTTTTTTTTACTTTTGCATAGTTTCCTCAAATGCAAAAGCTAAAAAATTCTATTAATATTCCTCAATTAAGGGATATCAGGGAAATAAACGCTTTGGAATTCCTCTAATAGGGAAAAAAGTTATTAATTTAATTGATCCTTTAGTTTTAAAAAATGGCGTAGGTTTTTGAAACTTTTATGTAATTTTGCGAATGCAGATTAGGTTGGATCACCATATCACACGAGGTAGGTTAGGACAGTATATCACAATACTGTATTTGGCGGTAGCCACTCATAGAGCCCATTACAGGCTGGCAATTACCCATGATGGGGTCAACCAGATGGTTGAAGGATGAGATTCACCGGGCCAGGCCCGGACCTTTCCTGAAAAACTGGAGGAGTAGGACTCAGATTTGAGCCTGAATCCTCCAGGATGGTAAATCACAGCTTTATCAAGCGGCCATCGGTCGACTTTTATGAATACAGATTCAGGCAATAGTAATAACTAATTATTTTATTATAAATTAATTTTAAAATTACAATACTTAAGGTTATCATGTTGTTTTCAAGTGTTGAAAATTGCATTATATGCATTTATACTTTAATAAACTTAATATAAATAGTTAAGGTTATAACGTTCTTTTCAAGTGTTGAAAATTGCATTATATGCATTTATACTTTAATAAACTTAATATAAATCTAATAGATGAAAATCAGTATTAAAATATGTCCAGTTTGAATATCTGATAAAAAATCATACATTAAATCTATTATTATTATTTATAATAATAGAATTAATATATAATTTAATAGATGAAAATCAGTATTAAAATATGTAGAGTTTGAATATCCGATAAAAAATCATACATTAAATCTATTATTATTATTTATAATAATAGAATTAATATATATTAATTATGCTGAAGAGTAACTGCATGGATATTTTATTCCCAATACTGTTGAGAAGATTGTTGATGCCGCCAATCCTCCTGTTCCTGACCATTGCTTGAACTTAAAATCTTCCTGCCATTCAAAGGCTGAATCGGTCGCACTTCTTCACTTAGATCTCTTCCATCCTTTATTGTATCCAGGCTTCTAAATTTTTCCAACTGAAAATAAAATTCTTTATTGATCAAATAATATGTACTGGTTTCTTACAAGTTGGTTTTTACTCATCAAAATAATCTAATAAATAAGAATATTGAACTGAATGCCATAATGTAGTCAAGCAGACTGAATGCTACCTGTTTCCTTAAAATTTCCTACTAAAAATGTGAGAAAATGAAAGAATTCTCATCAAAGTAATCTAATAAATAAGAATATTGAACTGAATGCCATAATGTAGTCAAGTAGACTGAATGCTACCTGTTTCCTTAAAATTTCCTACTAAAAATGTGAGAAAATGAAAGAAAACATACCTGTTCCTGGCTAAGAGTGTTAGAATAATGAAAGACGATAACTTTCTGTCCTTCTGTACATGGAGGTAGCATTAAGGATCCATTATAAGTGACATAATGTTCTGGAAATTTTGGCAACAGATCGTTTACAGTTATTGGAGATTTTAATGTGGTGCAGGAATCTATTTCTTTAATATCAGGCAGTAATTCAGCCATAGTCTTTATTGCTTTATTCTCTTCACCAATCTGATAATCAAATTTTATAGTTTCATTTATAAGCATGACTTACAGCCAACTGAATCAATTAAATCTAGATCATTTATGAATATAATTATTACTAACCTGATATAGAGCATTTAAATACAATACAGCATCTGGTTTATATTCTAATTTATCGTATTTTGTGTTCAGAAGAAAAGAAACCATCTATTAATAAAGGTATAATGATTAATTTTTTGCAAAATTTCCATACTTGTTTGCTTTAAAATGAAGAAAAAAATGGCGATTTGATGGATTCATATTTAAAAGAATATTAATTTAATTAAAATGCTAAATAAAATAAAAATCTGAATAAAAGTTTATTTTTAGAAAATATTCGTGATTATTTATTGAAAATTAATTGCATGAAAGACTAATTTTTTTTCTTTCGAAATATTTGCCACGAAGATATAAAATTATATTATACAAATCATTGTATATAAAAGAATATTTTTTCTGAAATCAAATTTTCCAAAATTGCATAAATTAGCTGTTAACATATATCTCAAACATAAGGTAAATCCCGGAGAGACGGCGCAGTTACGTATATTCATATCCTGGAGCCAAGATGATATTGTGGTAATGATTATGGCATACAGTAACTGCCATTCATTTGTTTGAACAGAATAGACACTGATGTGCTTTATCTAAGATAATTAAAAATCCAAATTAGAGAAAAAACCGGGAGAGATGACGAACCTATTTTTTTGTTTACTGGCAAAATTATTAATAATCATAAACTTTTATCATTCGAAATAGCTTACATGGAACCATATGCAAATTACTTTTTGCATATGGTTCCATTTACCAACTTTTAATGATAAAAATTTTTGATTATGATTATTAAAAATTTTATCAATAAACGAAAACTGTGCGCCATTTCTCCCGGATTTACCGTATAATATTTTGCACAATAAAATAATAATAAAAAAAACCATCAAAGTTGTGAAAATCGGGATTTTTATGAATAAATGTCATTGATTAATATGATCTCTCTCGTGCGACAAATCAACATTTGACATTAATGTGCCAATTGCAATAAATTCTTATGACCTACGATATGAGAATCGGGATTTTTATGAATAAATGTCATTGATAAATATGATCTCTCTCGTGCCACAAATCAACATTTGACATTAATGTGCCAATTGCAATAAATTCTTATGACCTACGATATGAAAAACTTGCTATATAGTCTTGAAAATGGTAATTAATCTTTTTAATGTGTCGGAAGCATGAAGAAATATTAATTAGGATTCATTTTTGATTATATTTTACGAATTGAATTGATTGATTTTAAAGATTTCTCTATTCTTCTCATGTTATTTTTATACTACTTTAGGTTCCACACTCGTACATTATTCACGAAAAATATATTTAAGCTAGTATTTGTTATTTAAATATTGTTTAAGTTAAATTACTATATATGTCATCGAAGGAAAAAGCTCTCAAGCTATACCCTCCATATTAACATTAAGAAGAAGAAGAATAATTACTATATACATATCTATCGCACTGGATGCAGATTTGCAGAAATTCATCTGGAAACAAAAGAAGGAGGTAGTTATATCTAGCAGCGGTTGAAATGGAAAAAGTTGCTGATGATAATGAAGATATTTATTTAAATTTTTAACTGTCCTACTTTTATAACCGTCCTGAAAAACGTTCGTCATTAATTATCAAAATGGAACATCATCCGCGTATAGCTCACAGAAACCATAAGTTTTGTCAACAAGATTGTTAATAAAAAGTGTGTGGACGTAATGGAAGGATTCGAAACAAGAATTCTGTAAGTTAAACATTTAATAATTTTGATAATGTCTTCAGCTTTATATTATATTTTTCCGTTTCCGAGTGATGGTTAATGATGGTTAAAAATCTTCATATAATCTGCTAATTTATGTAAGATAAACTCATTATTTTATGATAAGACAGATCTTACATGAATCTTACATGAATATATGGATACTTTTACTCCATGATGCTTCATAATAGAAAATTTTCGGGAAACTCAAGAAATCTTACATGAATATATGGATACTTTTACTCCATGATGCTTCATAATAGAAAATTTTCGTTGAATTAGAAAAGAGATAAAGAATACTTACTTCGAAAGGATAATATTTGCTGTCAACAGTATGAAGTGAACCATTTTTGTTGGTATTTCCATAAGAAAAAGTAATTGCAAATAATCGATATGCGTTACCTAGCCAATCACTAGTTACTATAACATTAGCAGAAAGCGGAACAGGGATAACAGCTGTTAAAAATGCCAAAATTAAACGATTTGAAACCATTAAAATAATAACAGAAAGGTTTAATACTTACTAGTGAAACCAACATTTTTAATAACCAAATCGGTTAATGGCGTGTCGAAATTTTCGAATGTTAGAGGACCCAGATTTCCATCTGTAGTGATAGCTTCTGTATCAATATTTATTGGAGCTTGTTGCTTACCTCTGCAATCTTTATACAAGCATGGCCACGTATCTGGAGGATCTTCATATTCTGAAGATTATATTAAAAATATCAGAGATTAAGTTACAATTATGATAAAAATAAGCAAAAAATAGTTTTATGATTTACTGAAAGAAGACTTTTTCAGTTATAAATTCAAATATTAAGTAAGATAAACATTTTCCTAATATGTAAATTATAATAAGATCAATGACACGGAAAAGTTTTAAAGTTTATCAATAAGATTCAATACTTACGGTCGGAAGAAAAACTCGTTGCGGCTGAAAAATTAATTTTTTTAGTATTTAATTAATTTACCCTATATATAATAACATATTTAATTAAATAATTATAAAAATAAGTGTACAGTCTACTTACAGTCTGAATTACAGTCTGATTCTCCATCATCTGAATGTTGCTCTCCATGTTCTGAACTATCATCATTCGACTTATCTATGGGAATGTATCGAAATTTTGAAATTTTTAATACATAAAAAATTAATAATAAAGTCATAAATTTTGAATTAATATAATATAGGAATTTTGAAGGCTTTTTTAAATTTAATATCTTCCTAAAGTTCCAAAAATAGTTTATTGTTAAATATATTGTATATACTCGAATATAAGCCGATCCGTGTATAAACCGACCTCCCCTGACTTCAGAGTTAGAAAATCGGTAAAATGTATAACCCGTGTATAAGCCTACCCCGACTTTAGCACTTAAAATTCGGCACAAAAATTAAACCGAGATAAATTGGATATATTAATGCCATTTGCCAACGTGATTTTTGATTTTTAGTTATCATATATTAATGCCATTTGCCAAAAAATATAAATATATTTTATTGAAAACTTTAAATATCATGGAAAATAAATTTTAAAATACAAACACCAATATATAATTTAAAAGGTAAAATTTTACATTACCCCACGTCGCGCCTCTGACTCCAACCTGTGTTTGTATATGTGCATTATGTAGGTGATGATCAGGTGTCGCAACACGCTGGATTGCATCAGGTAAAGTAAAATTTTACTAAAGTAAAAAATCTAACCTGAGGATGTTAGGGTTATGTCGCTTCAGAAAATATCAAGTTAACGAATAATAATAAATTTTGATAATTTACATAAAAATATTTTATTTTTATTATTGTTATTGAATAATTGTTTTCTTTTTTTAAAAAAATTGATATTTAAGTATCACAGTAAAAATTCCATTGGAATACGTCTATGTCACACGGCTCTGAAGAAAAAAATTATTTTTAAACATAATATTTTATCGCACAAATCTGTTCAATATTCCTATTCCTCAGCGAAGAAAATTTATGGCGACGATAATTTATAAAATTATTTTGATTCTAATCTTTTATTTTATGTACAGAAATAAATTTCTTCATCGTGAAAAAGTTTTTCTTGAGTCTAAAAATAATTTCTTTATCAAGAAATCATTATTTATAGATCCGAAAAGTTAAAGATTTTTAACCGATTATTAACGACAAATGTCAATAAAATTTTCTTTATACACGTTGAAAGTACAGTGACTTTGACACGACTTAATCATGGAATTCAAAAAATTATTATTTCGTAAGTTACATTTATTAAAATTTTTCTAATTATGACTATTTTTATGTTAGCTTAGAAATAACATAAATAGGATAAAGTTATTTTCTTACCAGATACTTTTGCCCATTGTTTATGAACATTTTTTCCATACCAAGTATTGCCTTGCCATTCGAAATCTTCGCATTCTGCAAAGATAAACAATGTTTTAACGAAATAAATCTATAAATTTTATACAGAAACGTATGAAATAATGGTTAACTACCGATTAATGCAAAAATTCCAAGCGTTGTCCATAATAATAGATGAATATTCCTCATTTTTAATTCTGAACAAATGATACGCAATGGATATACTTGCTGCTGATCATTTACTGTTTAGTATTCTCCAACAAAACTCTAGGCTTTTATATAAAGTTTCTTTTTTTTTGAGATTTTTATCATAAAAATTGAACGCTTAAGGACAAGAAAGTGTAAATGGATATAGCAAAAAATTTTCCTTAAATAATTTTTTCAACATTTTTATGAACTTTCTAGTTTTAAGATAATTATTCAGTTGTTCTTTTCTATTGCATTTTTTTTTTACATTATTCCTGTTTTGTTTTGTAAGAAATTAATTTATTATAACAATTTTTTTGGTAGATGACATTTTTCATAGATTTATGTGAACAATAATTTAATAAATGTCTACATTATTCCTGTTTTGTTTTGTAAGAAATTAATATATTATAACGATTTTTTTGGTAGATGACATTTTTCATAGATTTATGTGAACAATAATTTAATAAATGTCTTATCTGTAAAGCATCGTAACACATCGTTCATCAATACTGATTTGAATTATTTAAAAGTCGTCAATCGTTCAGTTCAGATTTTATTATTAGATATTGAAAAAAATCTGAGATACACTTTAATAATTTTTTTTTATTAAAATAATTTGTTTTCTTTATAACAAATTTATAATGTTATCAAGAAATTACAGAGGACAATTGCCTTTTGAAACGAACTAAACTTGCACTTTATCAGAGATCACGGAAGCTTAACAATATTAAAAAATTATCTTAATTAAAAAAAATAAAATGGTAACAATCGAAATGACCTGTTCGCGGAAAGCGCGTTGCGTCGCGAACTGCAACGACCGTTGCTTGAGTAGACGCATCGAAACTGCCGGATTGTTTGCGAAGAGAATGAATGACTTATCTAGCATGCAAATTGTAAAGGCGGTTGGTTTCACATAGTCAGAGATTTGCGAGAAGCGAGAAGAAACATGCGATTATTGTAGTTATTCAAGCGAAACAATATTAAAAAATTATCTTAAATTAAAAGAAATAAAATGGTAACAACCGAAATGACCTGTTCGCGGAAAGCGCCTTGCGTCGCGAACTGCAACGAGCGTTGCTTGAGTAGACGCATCGAAACTGCCGGATTGTTTGCGAAGAGAATGAATGATTTATCGAGCATGCAAATTGTAAAGGCGGTTTCACATAGTCAGAGATTTGCGAGAAGCGAGAAGAAACATGCGATTATTGTAGTTATTTTGTCGCAATCGCTATCATGATGTTGTCGCGCATCTCGGCGATATTCGCAAAAGGCTAGAATTTAGCGTGAAAAGACGTTATCGCTTATATCCAACCCGACTGGATATTTTCGCTGAAAATCAGCGGTTTTTGAAGAACAGTGACGCCATCTTAGATTTCACCACATTAACTTTGTAGATTAACAAATTGAAGAACATCTATAAGTAATTATGGCGATATATCAGAACAAAAAGAAACTTGAAATGGACAAAAAACAGTAGCTATTTATATTTCAACAGCACTGATCGTTTCGCCATGTTAATTTAATTCTAGAACCTCGTTTCCAGCTGAGAGGAGAGAGTTGTAGCTAAAAAATTCGCATTTTATGTGATAAGTAGAATTTTATCGCAGCTACAATCTCAACTTCGATTTAGTCGCTGCTTTTCTCTCAAAATTCAACTCGTTGATTTTAACGCATACCAAATCGTTGTCGCTGACTATGTGAAACCGCCTTAAGGCAAAAAATCGCCCTATTGAAGAGACGGGACCGCGAGGGTTTCAGGTTTGCAAGGTTTTTATCAGGGAGAAATTTCTATCGAGTTTCTACCGGAGACCACTCCGCTACCCTTCACAGAAGCGTCAGGTTATTGCATTGAGCCCTGAATCGGCCGTTTCTGGCAGCAGTTTCTGACCCGAAAGGCGAGAAATTGCCCTATTGAAGAGAGAAGCCCGCGAGGTTTCTATCGGGAGCGATCGGAAGCTAGATCGATCATTCCTATCCGAAAAAAAACTGAAAATTTCGATGCGGCAACTCAGGCGTCGCAGGATGTAGTTCGCGACGCGATCGCGAGGTTTCTATCGGGGGCGATCGGAAGCTAGATCGATCATTCCTATCCGAAAAAAACTGAAAATTTCGATGCGGCAACTCAGGCGTCGCAGGATGTAGTTCGCGACGCGACGCGCTTTCCGCGGTGACGCTAGTTCGCTCGTACATATATTAAAGTGATTTATTATTTATTGAAAAAAAATAAGAAACTTGTTTATTTGCAGCAAGAAATTATTACAATATTTATAATTTTAATTTGATTCTAATATTGATCGCCATTATTTAACATACTATAAAGAAACGAATCTGTAGCGTTTAAAAATCTTTCAAATATTTCATCTAACATAAAACATCATTAATTAAATACCGTTTCCAGATTGCGGATTAATCCACAAATAATTTTTTGTCGTTAGGTGTTATGGTTATGCAACAGTCGTATTTGAAACATTGAAAACTATTCGCGTTACACAGGGACCTTCACAAGAAAGACCTTCGTGCCTCAACCACACCATATATTGAACTGAAATTTTGCACAGTTTCTGAAACCTTATGTATATTCACACTAACTTTCAGCAAAATTGAAGAGGATCGAGCAGGAACCCTTAAATCATTAGGCATAGTTATTATTCAGGTTGCGGTTTAATCCGGTTAATCCGCAATGTGGCTAATCCATATCTGGATAATTGGGTGTTACTGTGTTAGCAGGAACCCTTAAATCATTAGACATGGTTATTATTCAGGTTGCGGATTAATCCGGTTAATCCGCAATGTGGCTAATCCATATCTGGATAATTGGGTGTTACTGTGTAACCGCATTAATAACTTTATATTCTGGAATATTTTAATTGGTATATTTATATATGGAATTCGCTTAACTCATATGGATTTTTCTTCACATTAATTTAAATTTATCCAAACATAAAACTGTAGAAAAATAAATTTTGAATAATGCTACTAACTAAATAAATATATTGATCTATTTGCTTTACAAAACATAAAATTCCATTTTTAGTATTCAAAATTCTTATACCGAACTATTAATGTTGGTTATAATGGAAGCATCTTATGAACTTTCTCTTCTCTCATTTAGCATCACTAATCTTTTCCATTTTTTCATCGAATGCCAAATTAAAAAATTCCCTTTAAATGTCTATATTAGGCAATATGAGGGGAATAAATCGTTCGGGAATTCCTCTAATAAATCAAATAAATATTATTTATAATTATCGAAAATTCATCAGGTAGTTTTTATGTAATGATGTAGATTTTTCCAATTTTTGTATAATTTAAAAAGTTATAATATTTATATTACGATGTCCTTGTCAAGAATTAAAAATTCCGTTATATATTTATATAAAAAAATTTTTTTTATATGAAAATTATTATTAAAATGTCTACAATTTGAAAATATGATGATAAATCATACAATGAACCGATTATTATAATTAAAATCCATTTATTATTAATTTTCATGGCCGGATGGCAGCGTGGTAAAGCTTTGGCTTACCACCCTGGAGGATTCGGGTTCAAATCCGGGTCCCACACCTCCAGTTTTTCAGGAGGGGTCCGGGCCTGGCCCGTTGAACCCCATCCCTCAACCATCCGGTTGACCCCTTCACGGATGTTGGCCAGCCTGTGATGGGCTCTACAAGTGACCGCCGTCAGATACAGTATATCCCAAGAAGATATGGCGGCGTAATCTAATTAACCTAACCATTAATTTTCATAATAATAGAATTAATATAGATTAATAAAGCCGATGAATAAATGAATTTCTATAAAGTTTAATAATTATTTCATCTCCAATATTGTTGGGAAGATTGTTGGTACCACCAATCCTTCTCCTTGTGACCATTTTTCGAACTTAAAATTTTCCTGCCGTTCAAAGGCTGAATCGGTCTTACCTCTTCATTCAGATCTCTTCCATCCTTCATTGTATCCAAGATTCTAAATTTATCCAACTAAAAATAGAACAAAATCCTTTATGAAACAAATAATAACAGTCGGGCCGGATGGCCGCGTGGCAAATTTGTGACTTACAACCCTGGAGAAACAGAGTTCAAATCCGTATCCACACTTCCAGTTTTTCAGGAGGATCCGGCCTGGCTGGTTGAACCCCATCTTTCAACCATCCGGTCGACCCCATCATGGGTATTGTTCAATAAGTAATGGGCTCAATAAATGGCAGCCGCTAGATACAGAATATCTCATGATGATATAGCGGCTTTAGCAAAACTACCCTACCAAATAATAACGGCCAAATTGGCTACGTGGAAACTCTTCATTTTTCCACTCTGGAGTACCCGGGTTCCATTCCTTGAAAATTTTTATCATGGGGTCCGGACCCAGCCCGTCGATCCCCGTCCTTCACAATCCGGCTGACCCCTCCCTTCCCAGGGGTGGGCAGCCTGTGGAAGGACTTGTTTTGCCCAGCCTCATAGTATTCTACTTGAATGGAGTATGGCGTGATCTATTCACAAAAAAACTAAATAATAACATGCACTGACAAATACTGAGTTAGCATTTTCTCACAAATTTGTTTTATACATAAAAATAATTCTGCAATCAAAAAAACATTGAATTGAATGTCAAAATGAAGCAAGGCACACTGAGTGATATCTGTTATCATTTTCGCAATCAATCTTATCATTTAAAAAAAAAATATATATATAAATGATATAAAATTAGAGAAAACCTACCTGCTTCTCTGAAATACTGTTAGAATAATTTTAAAAAATAAAAAATATAAATGATATAAAATTAGAGAAAACCTACCTGCTTCTCTGAAATACTGTTAGAATAATGGAAGACGATAAATTTCTGCCCTTCTCTACCCTTCTGTCCATTATAAGTTACATAATGTTCTGGAAATTTTGGTTAGGTTAGGTTAGTTTTGTTACGCCGCCATATCCTCATGGGATATTCTTTATCTGGCGGCGGCCATTTATAGCTCCCATCACAGGCTGGCCAGCACCCATGATGGGGTCAACCGGATGGTTGAAGGATGGGGTTCAACAGGCCGGGCCCGGACCCCTCCTGAAAAATTGGAGGTGTGGGACCCGGATTTGAACCCGGATCCTCCAGGGTGGTAAGCCGAAGCTTTCCCACGCGGCCATCCGGCCGACCTGGAAATTTTGGTAACAGGTCTCTTACAGTTATTGGAGATTTCAATGTGCTGTTGGAATCTATTTTTTTAATATCAGGCAGTGATCCAATTATATTCTTTAAAGCTTTATTCTCTTTTCCGGCCTGATAATCAAATTTTATAGTTTAATTTATAAGCATGTCTTACAACAATCGAAATAAAGTGAATCTAGATCGTTTAGGAAGAAAAATATTACTAACTTGAAACAGGATACTTAGATATAATAGTGCATCTGGTTTATATTCTAATTTCTCGTACTTGGAGTTCAGGAAAAAAGAAATAATCTATTAATAAATAAATCATGATTAATATTTTGCAAGAGAATGAATTTTTCGCAAAATTTTCATACATTTTTCACTTCAGAAAGAAACAAACGTTGATTTGATCTTTACACATTAATTATTATGTAAATCTATAATAATTTTATATTCATACAAAAAATAATACTGATTTGAATAAAGTTTAAAATAAAATAAAAATCAATAAAACTAATATTGGAAAATACTGTTTATCATTTACTGAAACAGTAAATGCATGAAAGATATATTGTTTCCATAGAAAGTTTCGTTGGATATGTTATTTTATATTGTAATGACGAATCATTCTATCTCAATGGCAAATATATCATCATCATCATAATCAACCGTTATCAATCCACTGCAGGATAAAGGTCTCTACAAGCAATTTCCAGTTCTTCCTATTTACAGCCTCTCTGATCCAACACTTTGATGTAAACTTAACAATCTCATCTCTCCATCTGTAATGTGGAGTCTTTCTTTTTTATTTATCACTTGGTATCCAGTGAAGTACTTTAGTTGTCCATCTATTATCATTTATTTTTATTTATTCAGCTCATGTCCACTTCTGCTTTTTTATCTTTTGGATTACATATATAACTTTTGTTTGACTCCTTACCCAAGTATTACGTTTCCTGTCTCTTCTAGTTATTCCCAGCATGCATCTTTCCATACTCCTTTGTGTTGTTTGCAGTCTTTGAATAGCTCTTTTCGTTAGTGTCCAAGATTCTGATCCATAAGTTAAAACTGGCAGAATACACTGATCAAATATTTTTCTTTTCAAGCAAAGTGGCATTTTTCCTTTTATTTATATAAAAGAAAAAAAATTCCACTTATATAAAAGGTAAAATAGAATTATTTATATAGAAAATAATTATTTATACACAAGCTTTTCTGGGTGAGATCATAATTCGTAAATAAGTTTTGTTCGTAATTCAAATACTGCTATTATTTGGCCACTAAATTACTGAAATAATTTTATATATTGTGTTTTGTAGCATATTTCACAACTGTAGCAACTAGGAATTTTTATTTCACAGATTAAAGCAAATGTTCTGATTATAAAGCGACATTTTTTTGATTAGTCGCCGCCATTTTGAAATACTGCTGTAATAAAATAACTAACTGAATAATTTTACATAAAATTTGAAATTTTTATTTCACAGATTAAAGCAAATGTTCCGATTATAAAGCGACATTTTTTTGATTAGTCGACGCCATTTTGAAATACTGCTGTAATAAAATAACTAACTGAATAATTTTACATAAAATTTGCTGCTAGAACATTCTGTTATCATATTGTTTAAAATAATCGAAGAGTTTTTGAAATTTTGTGAAATTTAAAAATTAAATTTCATGTTCGTAACTAGAAACTTCGTAATCAGAGGAGAGCGTATATTTTATAATCAATTTATATGAAGAATTTATTTTTCTGAAATCAGACACGGCATAAACTGGATTTAAATTATTATATACATATCTCAAACATATAATAATTTGCATAACAAAGAAAAAAAAATTGAATATGCCAGTCATAATATGCAAATATTGCAATAGTGGATGCAGTGAGAACTTTATGATTTTGATATATTTATTATTTTTTTTGATAGTTCTCTCCATAAAAAGTTTTGCAACCACTACTCTAAATATCTTAATTGGCACAATATAACTAACCTTTCTTAGAAGTCATCATATTTAAAAATATAAATAAAATAATTTTTAAATAAGTATAAACATGTAATAATATATACAGTATAAATTAAAATTATAAAAAACTATGACTTGAAAAAATTATTTATTTATTTTCCTATGGTATCAACATGGCCACGAAATTACTGAAAAATCGAAAAAACAATAACGAAACTAAATGACTCAAATTTTCTAATTAAAATCTAACAACTTTCTCCAATAGATTTTTAAGGCAAAATAATCATCAAAATAAAATATTTATATTATCATACAGTACAATATTAATAACAACAGATAATTATTAAGTATAAATTAAACAGTACATAATTATAATGATAGATAGAATTATTTTATATCAAGAAGAGTGTTATAAATTATACGATAAAATTAACTGTAAAACTTCATAATATCTAATTTTTGGGTAGGATTCTACTTTGACTGCCTCGCGTTTTCTCGGCGTCGCGCGCACATATTAAATGATAATAGTAAACGATTACATTATCATATAATGCATATTATATGATAATATAATCGATTCACATGCATATTAACATCTGCTTTATCGAGCACGAAAAACGTGACAGGCATTAAGGCTATTATCATATAATGCATATATGATTCACATGCATATTAACATCTGCTTTATCGAGCACGAAAAACGTGACAGGCATTAAGGCGCGCTATAAGGCCTCGCGCCCACATGCAATTATCAATCGGTCAACTATTTAATTGTAGGAGTGAGAACAAATGACTCCTATAGCCATGGTCACATTGTGCAATTTTTCGTCTCTTGCGCGGTAGCAACAGCGATGGCTCTTCCAACAAACTGCTAAACCCCCTCCGAATACCGCGCGACTTCAACTGTGCTTGAAAACTAGAGTTTGTTTTCCTGGCGACTGTTGCAAGCTCGCAACCAATGAAAAGCGAGAAAATTTTTGACACATGCAAGAAGGAAGGATGATTTTATTGTGTTCTCATTGGCTGATCATCCATTGCATCGCAAGCTACGTTTCACAGTGTGACCACTGTTTGGCGATTGCAACTCGTTGCCGTTACTGTTGCAGTCGCGTGCTCAGCGAAAAATTGTACAGTGTGACCACTGCTTTAGAGACTGCGCGCACTAGCAATTCTTTTGTTGGCGGACTAAACAATAGGAGTACTTTGTTCTCACTCCTGCAATTAAATAGTTAACCGACTGATAATTGCATGTGAGCATGAGGCCTAACGCGACTTATTTTTCATACACCCATCTCAGTAAGATCAGGCGTCACTCATACGCATCTCATTAATATCAGGCTCACTCATATACGCATCTCATGAAAATAAGGCTCATTCATATACGCATCTCATTAAAATCAGGCTCACTCATATACGCATCTCATGAAAATCAGGCTCACTCATATACGCATCTCATGAAAATCAGGCTCACTCATATACGCATCACATTAAAATCAGGCTCACTCATACACGCATCTCATTAAAATCAGGCTTACTCATATACGCATCTCATTAAAATCAGGCTCACTCATACACGCATCTCATTAAAATCAGGCTCACCCATGCATGCATCTCATTAAAATCAGGCTCACTCATATACGCATATCATTAAAATCAGACTCACTCATATACGCATATCATTAAAATCAGGCTCACTCATACACGCATCTCATTAAAATCAGGATCACTCATATACGCATCTCATTAAAATCCGGCTCACTCATATCTCACTAACATCAGGCGCAAAATGCGAGGCAGTCAAAGTAGAATCCTACCAATTTTTGTATAATTAGAAAACACGTAAAGAACTACTTACCTCGAGAGGATAGTATTTGCTATCGACCGTATGAAGTGAACCATTTTTGTTGCTATTCCCATAAGCGAAAGTAAATGCGAATAAACGATAACTGACAGTCAGCCAGTCGCTTGCTATTATAACGTTAGAGGAAAGCGGCACTAAAATAGCAACTGTTAATACACCAGAATTAAATCATTCGAAATCAGAAAAATAATAATGGAAAGATGAATTTTAATATTCCGGCTCACTCATATCTCACTAACATCAGGCACAAAATGCGAGGCAGTCAAAGTAGAATCCTACCAATTTTTGTATAATTAGAAAACACGTAAAGAACTACTTACCTCGAGAGGATAGTATTTGCTATCGACCGTATGAAGTGAACCATTTTTGTTGCTATTCCCATAAGCGAAAGTAAATGCGAATAAACGATAACTGACAGTCAGCCAGTCGCTTGCTATTATAACGTTAGAGGAAAGCGGCACTAAAATAGTAACTGTTAATTCACCAGAATTAAATCATTCGAAATCAGAAAAATAATAATGGAAAGATGAATTTTAATATTTACCAGTGAAACCAGCATTTTTTATAATCAAATCGGTTAATGGCCTGTCGAAATTTTCGAATGTTAGAGGACCAAGATTTTCATCGGCAGTGATAGCTTGTGCATCAATATTTATTGGAGACTGTTGCTTACCTCTGCAATCTTTGTACAAGCATGGCCACATATCTGGTGGATCTTCGTATACTTAAGATTATATTAAAGATATAATTACTCACCGACTATAGTATAATAATGAAAAATATAATTTCATGATGGACTGAATCATGAACATGATAAAATTTTGATTATGTTTGTTCAGTACTAGCGACTATATTATAATAATGTAAAATACAATTTCATGATGGACTGAATCATGAACATGATAAAATTTTGATTATGTTTGTTCAGTACTATGTACAAAAAATAATAATTTTTTGTAGTTATTGGTCCCAATCTGGCAACACCAGTTGTTTGGGAGAACTGCAACAGAGAGTTGTTGTAATGGCGTCAGTTGAATAAAGACCTGAAATCCAGAGCTCCTTGTGATCTTATTGATTAGTGTATTCTCAAATAAAAAAATAGGAAACAAACAATGTTCACGATTCAGTCCATCAAGAAAATATATTTGTCATTACTGTATAATGAAAAATATTGATACTGAATCGATATATAGTACGATAATCGAATAATGATTACTGAATACTGCTTGTGATCTCCTTGTGATCCAGAGCTCCTTGTGATCTTGATTAGTGTATTCTCAAATAAAAGTTTTAGGAAACAAACAATGTTCACGATTCAGTCCATCAAGAAAATATATTTGTCATTACTGTATAATGAAAAATATTGATACTGAATCGATAATCGAATAATGATTACTGAATCGATCATATGATTCAGTAATTAATAATTAATTCGAAATTAATGAAATTGTTCAAACAAATCTGATGCATTAAAATTTTATATAACTGAAGTAAAATTTATAAAATATCAACAAATAATAAAACTAATTGTGTAAATATGAATAATATTGTAGTTTCTTTTTCTATGGGTTTTTTTTTTTTTTACATTTTTACTCTCTTTTCCAATCAGGGAGATTACTAATAGGCGGGACCAGTTCCAACCACGGGCTGCATTTATACATATAGAGATTCCCCGGATGGTGAAGGACGAGAATCGCCGGACCGAGTCCAGAACCCGAAAAAACTTTTAGAAGATGCCGGAACCGGGACGCGAACCCGGGTCATCCTGCATGGCATGCCAACGCATTACCATTCGGCCATTCGGCCGCCGTTTTTTTCTACAGTATGAATGGTCCGTATTGTCGAGTCCAGAACCCGAAAAAACTTTTAGAAGATGCCGGAACTGGGACGCGAACCCGGGTCATCCTGCATGGCATGCCATCGCATTACCATTCGGCCATTCGGCCGCCGTTTTTTTCTACAGTATGAATGGTCCGTATTGTATTAAATATATTGGGAGATTTGACAAACTTGTTTAATTCAGTTTTAACTTTTTAAGTTTTCTATTGATATGCACACCATTCTTAAATATCAACTAGTAAATATTTCTGACATTTTTAATATAGGCCAATCCCAGTTTATGATACTAAAGCATTCTTGGAAAATGCTCCTAAATTCTCGAAGTAAATCTTCAAGGGTAATAATATGTTAAAAACATCTTAAAGTATTTGTTTAGCATGTATTAGACTTATTTAATCAAATTCTTGTAAATCAGGACTATATTATCATTAATTTAAATGGAAAACATTATTATGCTTTCCTGAGCTTCAAAAATGTCACTCATTTTTCATTAAAATATCCTAATATACTATCTAGTTACATAACATACAGAAAAATTACATCATCATTTAGCATTAATTTTCATAATGCAACCTAATAAAAAGGCAATTTTATTAAATAAAGTCCATAATAAATATGCCAAACAGGTCATTTACAATTTGAAGAATACAATTCAATTCCAAATCTCATACTTTCAAGTTTCACATTGAAGATCTGTTGGCTGATCCAATTATAGTGTGGGCAATGTGTGACAGACCCTGGAATAGCCCTGTTGTTTAATCATCTGTGATTGGAAAGCAGCATAAAAATAGAATGAAAGAAAAATTGTCCTCAATAAAAGCTGATAACTATTACTGTTTAGTAATTTCAATAAAATATTCTTTGCATGAAAATAATAGTTATAATAATTCATTTAGAACATTATCAAATACCATTGATATAATAATTTTTTTTTTTTGTGTTTTATGCTGTTTCATCCTGCATAGTAAAATACTTGTTTACTACCTTGGAGGATCCAGGCTCAAATCTGATCCCACACCTCCAAATTTTTATGAGAGGATGGAGTCAGACTCATTGAATCCTTCCTTTAACCTTTTGGTTGATCTCATCATGGGTGTTAGCCAGCCTGTGATAGGAACTAAAAGTAGCCAGTGCCAGATAGAGTACAATATATCCCACAAGCAATAAGTGCATTAGTGGTTTAACAAAAACTAACTTAACTGTTTTACTGACTGCTTATATCTACATAAATCAATGAAATATATCAACCATGTGCCGGCCACTCACATTCTTAATAGAATAGAGTTTCAGTTGTAGGATTTAGTTCAATGAGTCAACGATGAAATATATCAACCATGGGCCACTCACATTCTTAATAGAATAGAGTTTCAGTTGTAGGATTTAGTTCAATGAGTCAGACCCCTTTTAAGAAAATATAGATCTTAGGTTCAGAATTGAATTCAAAACTTCTGGTTGTAAGGTAAATCTATATCATGCAGCCATCTGGTTGACACTTATGAGGTGAATGGAACTGTGAAAAAAGCTGATGATTGAACCAGGAAACCATGTATAAATTTTAAGGATTGAGATCCAGATTCAGTTCTGGTTCTATGGATGAAAATTCAAAACCATTTCACATGACAAATCTGGCTGAATATGTTTTATATTGAAATTTGACATTTCAAACATAGAATAAAACAGCACTGAAATTTTAAATATATATAAAATATTTAAAAATTGAAAAACATTTGTGTAATGTCTTTGTTATCATTTTCACCTTTTATATATTACTTCATGATAATAAAGAGAACATAATTTCAGTTTGAAACTTTTATTCATTATAAATTTCTCAAAAATATG
Organism: Olivierus martensii; assembly: GCA_000484575.1. NCBI lineage: Eukaryota > Metazoa > Arthropoda > Arachnida > Scorpiones > Buthidae > Olivierus > Olivierus martensii. The sequence continues at coordinate 53,905 of AYEL01057996.1, forward strand.
ATAAAGGCTTATAAATCAAAGTCTCATTTATTTGGAATGTTTCATGATAATACTTCATGAAATTTATGATATAAATTTCTCAAAAATATGATAAAGGCTTATAAATCAAAGTCTCATTTATTTGGAATGTTTCATAAACTGGGATTAAACCTATTTTATCTAATTTTATCTCAATATTTTAAAGGTTGGAATTTGATTACTTTTTTATGAAATTAGATTAAACTGATTATATAAAATAAAATTTCTTAAAGTTACAAAAATTATTTTTCTAATGCTAATATCTTTAATAAACAATACTTGCAATCAATAAAATGAAAATATAGACAAGAGCACTTCTTTATAGGAATATTCTTTATTCAATATGACAAAGTTTTCAATCAATTGCTACTATTTGAAATAAATTATATTATGCATATTTGTATTGTATCTACTATAATTACCATGTATAGTTTAGGCCAGGGGTGGCGAAAATGAAAGCAATACTAAATGTGTTGAAAAAAGTATATTTCTACAGAGCAATATCTACATTTTGATTTATTATTCTGAAAAATCAGTTCAGACATACAATAGTATAAATCATTATTAGAAAACTCATGTTAAAAGAGTATTAAGTGAGATAAAGACACCATACAGTTATTTAGACATTTTGTACAACTATTAAATTCTTGCTATATTTCAAAGAACAGGTATAATCCACTTAATGTATTTTCATTATAATATAATCTTAATTTTATTATTCATCCCCATTATAACATACTTCTGCCCCACCATATCATATGTACCTTGTATATATTAGGAATGATATTGTACGTACATACGACATCATATCTAAAATTTCTATCATTCTAAAATATAATGGTAATTTGAAATGTTTGAGCTATACATTATAGTATATAATATACCTAGTTCTGTTTTTATATTTCATCATTATAAGCAATAACAATAAAATATAAAAACAAAATAATGTTTTTTTAATGTGAAAAAATTTTAGTTATTATATTAACTTCATTCTAAGACACAGATTTTTCACTTTTTAAACTCTTTGAAATCAGGATGTCTCTTACAATTGGTGTCAAAACAAACTTTTTTATTATTTAAATGGAGAATCAAATCATCACAATATCATAAAATAATAGCATGATTTTTTTTTTTCAACAGCAATCATTATTCAAAGCATTATAAGATAATCAAATAACAATTTGAAAGATAAAAAGTGAAATCAAAATATAATAGATAAAAGAAATTTTACCACAATAAAATGAGACAGTGTCTCATAATTTCATTGTGGTAAAATTACAAGTAATCAAAAAGTCTTGTTTTTAAAAAGAAATTTGAAAACAAAACTTCTTAAGCACAAATGGGACATAGCAAATGGAAACTTAGGCACTGTGCTCACACAAAGATTTTACGAGATGAATCTTTCCATAGACTGGGGACAAGAATGCACTAGTGTGCGATCGGTTAATGAACATAATTCGTTCAAAGACAATGTTCGCTACCCAAATTGTTCATTAACCGATCATTGATATATTATTATTTAATAATAATATATATTTTTTTCCTTTAAAATTTGTTTAAAAATATATATTATATATATATCATAATATATATTTTTTCTGTTAAAATTTGTATTCATTTGAAAATAAATTCATTTTAACAATGGCATTCCTAGCATTAGTGTCATCTGATGTGGTAATTTATGATGTCCTTCAATATTATATAAAATGTTTGGTCATTAGAAAGCATGGATTTAAGAGTTCATAAGGAATATCATTTATTGTTAGAACCTAAACATTAAAATACCTATATATAGGAGCTTGGTAAGCAGTTAAAAAAGACAATTGTAAAATTCACAAAAATGTAATTTTTAAAGATATGTTTGAAAATATTGAGTATCACCCCATGATGGTGTCACCAGGTGTGGGCTGCACCAAGTGCACCCCCTAATGATGCCACTGCATTTTAATATATCAATATTATACTTATTTATTCACTATTCTTACTCACCATTTTGTTAAACTGTTTGTAGCCGAAAGTTTGAATGTACATGCAAAAGGTTTAAATAAATTTGCAAATGCTATATAATCTAATAAATAATAGATTATAAAATATTATATATATATATAGTGTATTTGGTACTTATAATTGTAAACTTTGAGTAGTATTACTTTTTATAAAACTTCTATAACATGTTTTGCTAATAAGTAAAAAATAGCCTGCAATTTATACATTATATATCCAATTTTTACACCATAATAATTATTACATACTGACCTAATTTTGCAGCTTATTGATGATGATGATGATGATTCTGATGATGATGAAGAGGATGATGATGAATAAGATTCAACTTTTTTTCTTTTTGAAATCTTGTGACTTAATTTTTCAGACTCTTCATCTGATGAAATTTCACTATGATTTCTCTTTCCTTTTTGCTTATGATTTGATGATTTAGAATACTTGTCATTAATATATTTTGATCTATTTCCTTTATCTACTCGATCAATTTGTTTTTTCTTCCTATTACGAGAAGTTACAACTAAATTATTTTCATCTTTTGATATTTCTGGTGAAGAATCTGATGAACATGAAGATGTATCTTTTTGTTTTTTTCTGTTTCTCTATTAATGAAAATGAATAGTATATATTACTTATTAAATATATTAAATGAATTATTTAAATATTAAAAAAACTTAAATTTATTTATTTATTTTAAATTAAAATATCGACGGGCCGGACCCGGACCCCATGATAAATATTTTCAAGAGGTGGAACCCGGGCCCTCCAGAGTGGAAAGCCGAAGCGTTTCCACGCGGCCAATCCGGCTGACTAAAAAGTGATGTCATCTGTTAACAAAAAATGAACCTGAAATTTAATGCAGTCTTCTCAAAATGTTTTTAAGGCATCCAAGGCTCGTCCTTCTCTTATAATAAAATCTGACTGATCCATGCACGGTTATAGGCAGTCAATGGTAAGATATTAAATGGATCCGCACTTAATAAATGAACGATTTTATTTTATCAACGCCACTTTCTACTTAGTCAGAGTACTAAGTGGCGGGGCGAAACAAGCTCTTCCACAAATTGCCCACCTTCTGCGAAGGGATCAACCGGATTGTGTAGATCCATTGTCATAAGGATCGATGGGCCGGGCCCGGATCCTATGAGAAATATTTCCAACAGATGGGACCCGAAACTCCATCTCGGTCTAGAGTGGAAAGCAGAAGCGTATCCCAAGTTCCTTGGTTTATTATTTTGAATAGCAATATATTAAGTGAATTATTTTTATATATTTATTTTCTAATTTCATGAAACATATTTTATTAAAAATAAATTTTGTTTTAAATTTACAGAAAATAAATTAATTCCTACAGAATTTTTCCCCATTAGGTTATGCTGCAATCGAACACGTGCTTAATGGATCTGGAATGGTTCTACATTTGTATTAAACATTTTATAACATTGCGTGTGAAGAATGGAAAAGGTTCGAAAATTGAACAAAAAAGAAAAACGTTGGGAATCTAAGAAACGAAAAGTTAACGCCTTTTTACAATTACTTGATATGCCAGTCAACGATATGTTTCCCGAAAACAGAAGTGATTCAGTAGAAGGTAATTCTGTAGCAGTTAAGACAAATGAAATAAACTCTGAATCTTCCATTCAGGAACAGAAAATGTTACGTGATAAACTTCGTCAAGCAAAAGACCTTAAGGGACCTGAACTAAAACTGAATAAAGATGGATTCAATGCTCAATTATTTGTATATCCAGAAGGTGGAATTTTTAGATGTTCATCACCCATTTTCACAGATGATATAAAGCAGTTTTTAATCTTACTAACGCAAAATAGTTTTTGTAATACACGATGGTGTAAAGTGACTCGCTGTCAACGAATAAGCCAAGTTGTTCTATTAATTATAAATGGCTTGTCTGCAGATCATTATTGTCAAAACATTGACTGCTTTCCCAAAACAAAACGATTACCATTGCATCTGTTCGAGGTTGTTCCTCCAGCTAGTTATGGTATAAATATCATTGATGCGCTTTGTTTCTGCCCTACAAATTGCAGAAATAATAATCAAGAACCATCTGTGCTTAATGGTAAAGTAGAAAATAATTATGTAGAAACAGTTAAGAAAGTGGAATTTCAAGCTGTATCAAAAATTAGCTTATTATTATCTCCTACACAAATGATCATGGAGCAATATCCATTACCTTTTGATAATTCATTCAAAGACTATTGTTTTACAAAAGTTAGATATAAAGATGTATGTCCATCATCACCTTTATATGCTTTGGATTGTGAAATGGTTATGACTACAGAAAATAAATTGGAAGTTGCTCGTGTTTCAATAGTTGATGAGAACTTGAAAGTGATATATGATTCATATGTTCTTCCAAATGCACCTGTTGTAGATTATTTAACTAAGTTTAGTGGAATTACTAAAGCTACATTAAAGGATGTAAAGATGACTCTGAAGGATGTTCAACAAAATATCCAGCAGTTGCTGCCACCTGATGCTATACTTTGTGGTCAGTCATTAAATTATGATTTTCATGCATTAAAAATTATTCATCCCTATGTTATAGATACAAGTGTGATTTATAATTTGAGTGGTGCAAGATGGAAAAAAACATCATTGAAAAATTTATCTAGAAAATTTTTAGGGGAGGAAATTCAGTGTGGTGAAAATGGACATTCTCCAATAGAAGACAGTAAAACAACCATGAAGTTAGTTCTGTTGAAACTTAAACATGGGTTAGAATTTGGTGATGCAGTGTTAAGTAATAAACTTAACAAGACTCAAAATATATTAAATACTCCTAATCCTGTCATTTCAAAAAATGGAAGCAAGTGCATCGTTGGAAATGATTTGATTTTAAATTGGTATCTCAGACAACAGATACAAGTTGTAAGGTTAATCAAGACAGAAAACAACAAACAGACAAGAAAAGTGATGATAAAAGAAATATCACAGCATTATTTCACAGTTTGTTTGTTGAATGTAAAGCGAGATGTCATAACAGATTTTATTAACAGCTTAAAAGACATTGACAAAACAATTAATAAGATTTATGAAGAATGTGCAGAAAATGCTCTGTTTGTTGTAGCAACCAGTGGTTGTTTTGACGAAACTTCTTACAGGTATCAGAATGGACTCTGTATGTTAAAATTTAAAACATAAAAGTAATATTTTAAAGAATTTTACATTTTAATACTGTACTGTACTCTATTTAGATAACTTCAAAAAAGTTACAATTGCATAAATTAGTCTTTCATCTTACATTATGTGCAAATATAATATTTGCTTCATTCATATTATATACATATTCTCTATAAATTAAATAAATTGTTATTTCAAATGTATCTAAGAATTATTATATGTGATCTTTCTGTTTACATAATCTAATTTTAAGTTTTTTTTTGTGATAAAACACTTTTAATGTGATATTTTGAACACAGTCTTTATATAAAAGAATATTGTTTTAAAATAGTTAAATGTATTTAAAAGTTTTATTGTACTTAGAACTTGTAAATAACAAAACGAAAAAAATAATTTATTGGAATAAACTTTATTTAAAAATTATTTATGTCAATAACTATTGCTGTTCACAAGTAATGCTTTTTAGTTTTACTATTTTAATTTCAAATGTTTTTCCTGAATTTCCATTAAAGTAAATTGCTTTAAAAGAATAAAACGTATACAGTACTGAAATTAAAATTTGACTTGCACTAGCGCCCTCTGTAATGAAGATATTTTTTTAAATTAGCATAATAAAAATGTCTAAATATGGAATTCTTGATAAAAAAAAAGCATTTTATTAAGTGAATTAGCAATTTTGTTATGTAATAATTTTTCATAAAAAATTGTCATCATGAAAATTTTTATTAAATTTATTTTTAATACATTTTGGTAAATCTAAGGAATATATTGTTATATTAGTTACGTTTTGGAATTTAAAAAAAAAAAATTAATGTTTCAGAAAAAATGATTACTTTTCATTTTCCCTTAAGAATTAGCCAAAGAATCATTAATATTTTTCGTTAAATATATATGTTTTTATTATTTCTTTTCTATTTGTATATTATAAAAGAAAAGTTACGAATTTATATTCATAATTATTAAGATACCGAATGAAATTTTATTCAATACAAAAACCGCTTCAAAATAATTTTTACTGCTTATCAATATTTCATGGAATATCAAAGATAAAAAGGATAATATTTACAAATAAAAGATCGTGTCGTGAAAAAGTTTTATTATAGTATTTATGGAATAAAGTACCGGTAATTCCGACTTGAAAGAACAATTAAGGATTTCGAACTTGCTAGAAGAAATTCGTACTAAAAATAGTTAAAACTGAAGTAGGTAAAATGACAAGTTTTATCTCGAATTTCAACTATTTTAGTTTGCCAAGATAACTGAGATAAAGTCCAAAATAGTCGACTGATGAAACAATAACTTTTTTCTAATCTTACAGGCAGATATCCCTTACTCATTCGCATATCTATCGCATGAAATATAGAATGGATTTCAAAATTATAAGAAATTCAATCTACACAGTATGGTTCATGCGATTCATGCTCTTCATTTATCACGTTCATAACATACATTATATTTCGTAATCACAGTGGTTGTAAAGATAGCAAAAAATGTAATAAATTTAAATAGATTACGATTTTTATTTAGATTTAAAGCGAACATAAAATTTCATAATTAAACTATTCAATTTTAATTATTTCAGATAATATTTCATTTTTTGTAAATATACTGTTGTTATTGTAGATTTATGATGTAAATGTTTCATCAACTTTCTGAAACTACCTATGCTCGTGAATATATCACAGAATAATTTCGGAATCGGAAACATAAAATTAATTTATAGGCTTATAGTTTACTTTAGAAAGTGGAGAGCTGCATAAGAACGTAACTTGTGTCCACACCAGTAATAACTTTTGAACTAATTAATGAATTTAAACATATCTTTTACTACAAGAGCTGAAATCATTTAAAAATGGTGGATATTCAAACTTCTGGAGTTTCTTATAAGATTTGAGCAATTTAATTGATTTTTATGAAATTCAGTAGGAAAGACATGCCATTAAAAAACATAAAATTTAAACATATGTAATCGCACACTTAACATCTTTTAGTAAATATACAGTATATAGAATAATACTGTAGAACACTAATCCTTTTTGGAATCAAAATATATTGTCTAAAGATGCAAAGATAAAATATAAGATTAGCAGAAGTACTTAGAATTTTTTAAAAATAATTATTTACATGATAATTCTTTACATTTTATTATTTTAAACTATCCATACTGAATACATTTTCATAGATCTATTTTCTTTTTCTTCAGATAATATGGAGGCTACAGCTTATGCTTTTTCCTCCGATTGCGATTGTTAGGTCTACATCAAATTAATATCTCAAATAATATTTTGAATCTTATTTTGACTGCTTCATTGTGGTGTTATAATTCATTAAATATTAAGAATTAATTAAAATAAAAAAAGTAAAAACTACTCTGTTATTTTATACTGTATATAAAAGCATTTTAAAATTAGACAAAAGCATTTTTATACGAATAATACGAACAATATTCTTTTCTTTTCTTTTCTTTTTTTAATTGATATTTGAGAAGTATGCAAACATTTGAGCGAAGTCCAAATTTTTATAGCGTTCTGATTAGCATGCTATTTAGTAATAATATAGATCACAAAGATACTAAAAAGTATAATTAAAGGATTATGGTTTTTATTTGGATTCACGCAAAATAACATACTGGCCTCGACACCCCACTAACATCCTACGTCACATACAGGCTCTAGAACTTTTTGTTAAAATGACAAACAGACTATAACTGAAACCAACAACTTCCCGCTACAATTCGGAGGACAAGGAAGGTGGGCCATACCCTCCATATAAATAGAGAGAAGAAGAAGGTTTGATGATATCTCATTAAAATTTTAACTGTTAGTAGCGAAAACTATTTCTAAGTAGATACTAAAATAAAATTAAATGAATAGAATATTAAATCAGAATTGACTTCATATAATAAACACATTATTACAGTATTCATTAATAGCTTTCTTTAAAAAACATAAAATGATTTGAAAATTAACCGACAGGTGTCAGATAGGTCATCGGCCATATTCACCGGCTAAATAGTCGTCTGCCTTCCTATTTGGATTGTGTGGTTATGTATACCTATTTATTTATATATTTATGAGGCTACAAATGTTTCTAAATAATGAAAAAAATTACACAAGATAACCAAACGTTGATTAATGATAGTGAAAATGATACAGAAATTGTTGATCGTCAAAGGTAAACAAAACCATTCTTCCGATTGTTTTTAAAGTTTGGTTATCGTCTTTCTCTTTTTTTTACCTGTGATAATCGAGTTTTCTGTATTTATCAGTTGCTATACAGTTATCTATAGAATTAACAAATGTATTTTATAGGCCTTTAAACAATTAATTTTTCAATGTTTGTATCATTTATTGATATTGATTTATTATATTCAAATGAATTTCATATGAATTAAATTATTTTAGAAAAACTGAAGAGATAAATAACTTGCATTCCTATACTTTATACAGCAGATTTAATTGTATTTATAAAAAAAAAATTGGGATCCTTTTTAATGTTATTAATTAAAACAAACTTATAATTTTAAAAATTGCTTCTAAATATCAGAATTCTTTTTTATTTTTTTTTTTATGACTTGTAAAAATTAATCCATTATTTATTTTTATTAGAAGCTAGTAAATACATATTAGTTCTTTCAGTTTAGTTCCAACATTAATTTCAAAACAATCTGATTTGATTCAGTATTGATAGATATCAATAAAAAAACATTACATCATTAAATAAACATCAAACATATACTATCAAACTAATTATGTATAATTAATTAAATGTTCAAAGATAAAAATTAAACTAATAATTTTTGAAAGTACTAAAAGTGAAAATGTTTTCATATTCAACTTATTGGCCAAAAATATTTTATGAATGTTTTTATATAGAATATATATATTGAATATAATTTCTTACATTTATATAGCTTGTATGCTAACTTTATAGTTATTTTTATTATTGTATGGTGATAAATTGTTGAATACTTAAAAATATTATCAAAGTTTAATAAATACATTATTTTAAAAAATTAGTAATTTAAATTTTTATCTTTGAATCTTTAAATGAGTTTGATTTATTTTATTTCATTACAAATTTTTTTATATATACTGTATTGTAAAATACTTGTTTTAATGTTCTTTCCTAACATGAAATCAAATCATATATTTTTAATTCATTAAAGATATTGATTCCAATAAATAGTTTTAGAAACTTCTTTTAAAAAAGAAAATGTTTCACTTTTTTTCTTTTCTAGTTTAGTTTATTAAATATATAAGATTTAATTGCTTACTCAAATAATTCTATTGATCATGATTCATCACCAAGTTTTACCTAATTATACATAAAAATGATATAAAACTTGTATTTGAAATTTAAATTTTCAGCCAAATAAATTACTGATTTATATTAATCAATTTCTTGAAATTTATAAATTCATTATGTTTAAAATGTTTTAAAAAAATGCATATTAAATATTTAAAATAAGTATTATCAATAAAAGCCCAAAGTAATTAGAATACAGTAGATCTCCTTTAACATTCAGGTTAGATTTCTGAAAATCACAACTTCAACTGAAATCAAAATTCCCACTAATCTAGTGTTATAAGTCAGGATTATGTTCCTAGTTTCTGTTATTAGAAGATTATGATATAATATATGATAATTTTTCTAATCTAAACATTACTGTATTGTTCAATAATGGAATAAAATGAAACACAAAGATGATTTAATTATAAAAGTTTACATAGCAGTTATATATTCTTACCAGATAAATGAAGTTATTTTCTAATAAAATTTAGCTTAACATCTATGAATTCTATGTCCATGATTAGTTTTTTAACATCAATTTTCAATACTAAACAGCTGTATTATTACTACAGATCTTATTGAAGACTACTCATACTGGTGGTGGTCTACTAGACAAGATGGAGATTGATCAGCCTAGCACAAACCCTTAAAGTTAATTTTCCAATAAGTGTGATCCTAATTTAATCCTAGTTCCTTTGATTAAAGCCAAAACATCTATCCAGCCAATCTGTTTAAATATCCTGTGCTCCATATAGTTTAATTAATATACAAATATTGTTCATAGAGAGTATTATAGATTTAAATTAGTGTTCATATAAAAATTATTGTTTCCTTGTTTTCTGTAATTACAATTGATTTTCACCTTGTTTTTTTCTAATTTGAAGGGACATGTAAGAAAATAGAGCTTTTATTTTATTTTGCTGTCTTAACATGATTAATTTTTTAATTAATTAATTTTTATTTGCTTGTGATGTGATGGTGAAACAACATTAATTGAAGCTCTGCTGTACATTATTTTCATGGGCTTTATAATACTTGGTAATAATACTTTCTCTGTGCAGCTGAAGAGGAGCAGTCCAGCCCAAAAGCACTCCTGCATCTTTAATTTTATTTTAAGATCGTGTAAACTAGTTTAGATTTTGTTTTATTTTAATTTGGGACCTAATTGTCAATTTGGTTTATAATATTTGGAAAATACAAATTGTATTTATGCATCATCCTCATTTAAAATCAAAAATGATTATTTAGGATTATGATACTAATATTAATTAGCATTAATCCTTGCCTATCTTTATTTTGACTTTTTCCTGTCAATCCTTGAGGAATTGAATATACTTTACAATATTAAATAGCATATCATTTTAGAAACTGTCATGCTGATTTTAAAAATATTTGTATGCAAATTATTTTATGTTTATAAAGAATATTTTATAGCTGTTAAAGTTTCTACTAAAATAATTACAGAAAATTATTACATACATGAAGTTTTTTTGCAAATAGCTAATTTAATATAATTCTGGAAACGTTTACAGAAAATTTTCTATTTCTCATTCTGTCTTCACTTATGATGCCTGAAATAATAACTGTGTTAGTGTTGGCTTTATACTTTTTAGAGATAGAAAAATTCTCTATCATAAAGGTTAAGTGTTTTGTTAAGTATGCCCTCTAAGCACATTTAACAAAGTGCTTATCTTGCTAAGAGTTTTAAATATGTAGATTTAAATTTTATTAGGTTCTCAAACTACAGGTATCCGTTATTGGGATCTTAAACACTATTTGTTAAATGAAAATCTGTAAATCAGAAACTCATTTCCCATTAATTCCAATGTAAAAATTTATTAATTGGTTCTTGGATTCCCAAAAGTTGCTGCCATTTTTCCTATTGACATTAAAGCATTCTAAAAGTGTTAATGCAAATATAATTATGTATACTATAATACAATATTTAATGATAAATATTATCAATTTAGCCTATTTCTTGCCATTTGACTTTTAATTTCAGAGCTGCTAAATTCCAAATGATCATTAAATTTAAGTCTAATAAGGCAATAAACATGCTAATCATTATGGTTTTTTTTATTAGTTAAAATTTTTCAGATTTTCATTAAATAGTTTCTTAAATTTATGTAATTCTGAAAAGCTTCATTCTGTTAAATTATTGGCAAAAATAAATCCAATTTTCTGGAAGTTAGTATTGATGTTTTTAATTCTGTTAATTAAAAATTATTTAATTATAGATTTTATTATGATAATTATTTTAATAAAATTAATAGACACAAATAAATATTTTAATTTTGAACAAATAATAAAATTAAAAAAAATTACTAACTAAACAAAAATCGAATTTAAAATGGATTATTTCCATAAGATCTATTTTAATATTTTTAATCATTAAAAATGTTAACTGTCCTAATTTTTATATAAAAAAGATTTTTATATATTTATTATTCTTTAATTTTAATTATTAATTCACTTCAAAATTGTTCCAAGCATAAAACAAATGTTTTTGTAAAATAGTAATAATATTCTGATTTAAAAATTGTTTTATTATAAAAAAAAAATCATTTTTAAATCTTTTTATCTTTACAAATATTTTTATTGTTATATGAATTTATATAAAAACTTTATGATGATTCATTATTTTAAAACATTGTTTTATACATGCAACTTTAAAAAAGAAAAAAAAAAGCATTGTGTTCATTGAAATGTCTGTGACAGGACTCTGGTTCAGATCAAAATTCCATACTTACACTTAAATATTCTCCTAAGGTGGCAGTTCAATATTAAGACAAAACGAATTTTATTGACATACATATAGTACATACATAAGGTGATTGACAATATGTTAAGCTGATAATCCCATACTCATATAAACTCATTTTCTTAAAATCTAATTACATATCTAGCATACTATTTAAAAAGCATGCCAAAAATTATTCTGATATAATTAAACTTCAAAATGAATTTTAAAATTTATATTTACAAACTGTTTTCATTTATTAAGGACATTGTTTTGAAAAATTCTTAAGTAACTGATTTTTAATTTATTATTATTTTTAAATTTAAATATATTCTGCATTATTATTTATTTATAATTATTA